>JAEANM010011319.1:0-15331 GCA_017656035.1 Myanophis thanlyinensis | reverse complement strand
CCTTGGCCCTTCCTTCCTTCCTTCCTTAGGAGAAGTCCTTGCAGTTGTCAAAGTGGACAACAAGGTTGCAGGTCAGACCAACTGGGGGCCGGTTAGCAGACAAGCTTGGGACCAGACTTTTACGGTGGAGTTGGAGAGGGTACGTCTGCGTTTCCTCAAGATGCCCCCTTGCAAAAGGGGGAAATGGCAAATCGGCTTTAGAGCAAACACACACAAGCAGTCCTTCACTTACAATTGACACCGAAATTTCCGTTGATAAGCAAGCGAGTTGTTAAGTCACATGTGTTGTTAAAGTGTTACGGTACGGAGGGAATCTGTCCCTGGAGGGCAGAGGCCATCCTGAAGGTTAAGGCTGGACTAGTAAACCCACATCCCCAGCCAACCCCCAAACCGCTCATCCCCTGCCACCGTTAACCACAACGATCAGGAAAATCCAGCGAAAGGGATCCTTTTTTGAGCTTTCCCTGATCCTCTCCTTCTTCCCTCGGCCCTGCAGTCTCGGGAGCTGGAGATCTCGGTCTATTGGCACGACTGGCGCCAGCTCTGCGGGGTGGCCTTTCTGCGCCTGGATGGCTTCCTGGACAACGCCAGCCACCCCATGGCCGTCTCCCTCGAACCCCGAGGGACGCTCTTCCTGGAGGTAAGGGGGGGGGAATTGGGGGCACTCTCCTCTTTTACAGGTTTTCCTAATCGGTCAGAGTTACAACTGACTTAGAGCCAGTCCTCGCACTTACGCCCAACGCATCTCCAAGAACACATGATGTATGTATTTACGACAGCGTCCTGGGGTCATGTGAATCCATCCCCCCCCCCCCTTTGTGACCTTCCCAGCCGTCCCCCGACAAAATGCCATACAGCCGCACTGGTTTGCTCAATCATTGTGGCAAAACAATGGTAAAAATCAAGCACGGTTCATTTAACAACTTAGCAACATTGTTGAAGTCCACAAGTCTTAAAGCTGCCCAATTCTTCCTTCCTCCACAGGTGATGTTCAGCCAGCCGGTCATTGAGACCCACGCCAAGTTGCAACGCCAGAAGCGCATTTTCTCCAAGCAGAAAGGTAAGAGATGCTCCTCAAGGCATTACGGATGAAGACCAGGGACGCCAATATTCCCCCCCCCCCTCCGCGCATTAAATCTTCCGTCGCATCACCATCGGTGGTCATCATGGTGATGGTGGACAGCTGGAAGGGACCTTCAGATCAGGGCAGGAAACCTACTTCTTGCTTGCCCATCAGAGCTCAAGTTGAGTTTTGAGTGGCAATGCTGGACATCCAGAATCAAGGATGGCCAGGAGGGTGGCCAGCCACCAGGAAGGCCCACCCAGACTGCTGGTTGAGCATCGCTGGCTTTGGTGTCCTTCCCTGCAGGGAAAGAGTTCCTCCGAGCTTCTCAGATGAACGTCAACATTGCCACCTGGGGACGCCTGATGATGAACCTTCTGCCCCCTTGCAGTTCCTTGAATGTTTCAAGCCCCCCTTTCCGGGCGTCTCTGCATCCAGATGTTGCTCCTGCAGCTGTTGCTCAGAGCAGCCCGGAGCCCTTGGGATCCAGGTGAGCCCAATGTTGGAATCCAGCTCATTCGATCCATTGCTAAACAATCCGGATGCTAAGTCAGTCTCACCCAGTGTTACGACCATTTTTCGCCAAGGTTGTTCAGCAAATCACGGCGGTTATTAAGTGAATCGTAAAATCATTAAGCAAATCCCGCTTCTCTCGTTGAATTTGCTGGTCAGAAGGCGGCTGGGAATGATCACAAAGCAACTGCCCTAAGTACATGCCAGTTGCCAAGAGCCCAAATTTTGATCATGTGATCGTGGAGGGTTGTATCTAAGAGGACTGGTCGTAAGTCATGTTTTTCAGTGCCGTTGCAACTTTGGAACGGCCTCTAAACAAATGTAAGTTGAGAACTCCCAGCACTAGGCAGACAAGGCCGATTTAGTTGAGGCATTTGGAGAGAAAAAGAAGAGTTCGAAAATGTTAAAAAAAAAAACCCAACACCCCAAAATCTCTCTTCCAAATTCAGCACTTCCCCTCTGGTGAAACTGATCCGAGAAACTCAGCCCCCCCCAAAGCCCCCCCGGCTCTTTCTGCCTCTTTCTCGCAAGGAAACCGTGGCGTCTCCAACAGATCCGGCGGTGAGTCAGGTTCAGTTCGGTTCATCCTTTCAGTTTTTGGTTCTATTGGGGAAGTTGTAGATTCCGGGTATTTAAAGGCATAAATTCATCGGTTGGTTGGTTTTTATTTTATTTATTTATTGATTTATTTGTGCCCCGCTTTTATTATGTCTACAAGTAACTCAAGGTGGTGAACAAATCTACTAAACCTTCCTCTTCCTATTTTCCCCCACAACAACAACAGCCCTGTGAGGTGGGTTGGGGGCTGCAAGAGGAGGACTGGCCCAAAGTCACCCAGCTGGCTTTCGTGCCTAAGGCGGGACTAGAACTCCCGGCCTCCTGGTGACTGGCCCAAAGTTTGTTGATCACCCAGTGGTCTCCACTCCTTCTCTGTTTTTAGAACCAGAAGACTCTCCTCCTCCACGAAAAAACAGGCAACTTGCAACAAACCAGCATCAGGTACGAACCAAAACGCAAGTTGCCAAGCCTCTGAATTTGATCAGCTGCCCATGGTGTAGCTGCAAAGGGCCCTCAGTGTGAAAAATAATTTATTGCTTTTTCCACTGCTGTTGTAACTTTGAACAGACACTAAGCAAAGAGTCATAAGTTAAGAACTACCAGTAGCATAATATAGAATGTCAGGCAGGACAAACGTTTGATCGGAAAAGGCTTTCTAGATGCTTTAAATATTTTTTTTTAACCTTCCCAGGAGCATCGCTTTGCAGCTGGAAGACTTCTGTTGTATGACGGTGCTTGGTAGGGGCCATTTTGGAAAGGTAAACCTGGAGTAAACCTAGAGTAGGGTCACAAAGAGGGATCACGTGACCCTGGGATGCTGCAACCACCATAAACACCCACCCAAATTTCAGTCACATGACCAGGGGGCAGGCTGAAGCTGTCATAAATGCGAGGACTGATTGATGGAGTCCCTTGCCAGGTGTCTGAATTCTGACCACCTGGTGGGAATGCTGTGATAGTCGTATTAAGTGCAAGAACTGGTTGCAAGCCGGGTTTTTTCCCCCGGTGCTGTTATAACTTCGAATAGTCACTAAATGAATGGTTGTAAGCCAAGGACTTCCTGTCCAGCCAGCAGACAAGAATGGATGTGAAATATTTCTTCATTAAAAAAATTATTTGGTTTGTTTCAGCGTTGATGGGGCAGGTGCAAAGGTGTTGGGGGGGGAAAGGAAACTGGTTTTGGTTTTGGCCTGTTCCCGAAAAGGATTGGATGGTTATTTCTAGGTCTTGCTCGCCCGTCACAAGGCCACCCAGAAGCTCTTTGCCATCAAAGCCCTGAAGAAGCAAGAGATAATTAGCCGGGACGACCTGGACAGGTGAACATTGCTCGGTTTGTAAGATTTGCGTTTGGTTTTAGGAGGGAGCCCTGAGTGTTCATTGTCAGCCGGGCCAGGTGAGAAAAGATGACAGGTTGCAAAGTTTGTGTGGTTGATGGTGGACTCGAATTCGGGTCTCCCTATAGTATAGTAGCGGAGTGAGATTCTCAACAAAACCATTTGCCTAGAATGGTGTTTCTCAATTTTGGCAACTTTAAAAGAAGCATGGACTTCTTTTAAAAGCACGGTCTGTATTTTAAAAATACAGAATAATGCAAAAAACAAAAACAAAACCCACACCAAAACAAATCATTAAAAAAATAAATAAAAGCCATTTTAGGAAAGGTGCTAGTCCTCGTGAAAATGAAGGAAAGGGGGAACAGGAACAAAGGATACCTTTATTGTCTTTTGATGTTTCCTCAACATTTTCATCTCTGGCAGCTTGTATTGTGAGAAACGTATTTTTGAAGTCATCAACTCCTCCGGTCATCCCTTCCTGGTCAACATGTTTGCCTGTTTCCAGACTTCGAGTCACGTATGTTTTCTGATGGATTACGCTCCTGGCGGGGACCTCATGATGCACATCAGCTACAAAAATTTCTCTGAAGATACCGCTCGGTGAGTGGATGAAGAATACAGAACATAGAATAACAAGAGTTGGAAAGGAATGTGGAAGTCATCCCACCCCCTGTTCCAGCAGGACGGCCTATACCAGCACTGTTGTTAACTTCAGACATCCATTAGGTGCCCGGTCCTAAGTACAGGACTAACTGTGCACCCTTAATTATGCTGTGTGTTTGATCCTCTTCCCTTCCCTGTTCCATCTTTTCAAAGGTTCTACACTGCCTGTGTTGTCTTAGGACTTCAGTTCTTACACGAGAAGGCCATCATTTACAGGTAAGACGTCTGAAACGCAAGAATAGAATCGCTGGCTTTCGTGCCTAAGGCGGGACTAGAACTCACCATCTCCTGTTCCAAAGTCACCTAGGGTCAGCCCTCACTTTACTCTTGCTTGTACTTTGCTACGGGGCAGTGACAGACTGCAGAACTCTGGGGGGAGTGAATGGGAGGGGAAATGCCCTGAGATGCTACTTCAAGGTCACCTGGCTGGGACAAGAGGGTGGCTGCACACCAACCTACAATTGAAGTGACCCTTCTGAAAACATCTTGCTTGAACCTGATTAGTGGTGTGGGGGTCCACGATGGGGGGCAGTTAAAGAAGAAGAAATTAGGACTTGGGAATTTTGGCACGAGATTTTCAGTTCTGGCTTTGCATTACTGCAATACCCTTGACTTCTAATAAAATGACACCTTTCTCAACACATGGAGCCGAGGATAGTTTTATAGGACTATAAAAATTCCTAATCTACCTCTTAAACAATCTACCTCTCTTAACTACTCCATAATTTACTCTCCCTCCCTGTCCATACTACCCCCTTTGCCTACTACCTCGCAAGCGATCGAAAACACATTTCACTGCATTTCGTACCATGTATGTATATGCATGTGATGAATAAGATTTGATTTGATTTGATTTATTTAGAGGTTTAAGCCGTGGCACGTCTGACACCTAACCTGTCTTCAGGACTAGAACTCACTGTCTCCTGGTTTCTGGACCAGCACCTCAACCATTACCCCAAATGGGCTCTCTGCTGAATTACACTCTTCTCCTTTCTCCCTTCCACCTCCGTTTTCCCTTCCTCTGCAGAGACCTGAAAATGGATAACTTGCTTCTAGATTCGGAAGGATTTGTGAAGATCGGGGACTTTGGGCTTTGCAAGGAAGGTGAGAGAAAGGAAACAAGTTTTGCCTGGCGGGGAGACGGTGGGGTAGCTGCCAGTATTTGCAATCCAGTAACAGGTTTGTCCACCTCTCGTTTATCCCGCATCCCAGGTGTGGGTTTTGGAGACAGGACCAGCACCTTCTGCGGCACCCCAGAATTCCTGGCTCCGGAAATTTTGACGGATCCGTCCTACACCCGGGCAGTGGACTGGTGGGGGCTGGGCGTGCTTATTTTTGAGATGCTCGTGGGCGAGGTGAGCTGCTGACTTCATTAGGTCTTCTTAAGCATCAAGAAGGACGGAGCTAACTTTTAGTGACTTATTAAAATTAATTATTTCAAACTAACCAAGCAGTGCTTTTTGGTTGGATTCCTCTTGGGCAAGGGCTGGTGTCTTTGGGCCAGCCTACCTCACAGGGTTGTTGTGTGGAGAGGAGGAGGCTGTTTTGAACACACACACCCTCCCCGGGGGGGGGGAAAGGTTAGATGAGAAACCCAAGGATTAAACAGCCCTAAATTCTGTCCTTCCAAGTCTCCGTTCCCCGGCGACAACGAAGAGGAAATGTTCGACAGCATCATCAGCGAGGAAGTCCGTTTCCCGCGATTCCTGTCCGAGCTCAGCACTTCGCTCATGCACAAGGTAGCCTTGCGAATTCATGGGGGGGAGGGAGCTGCCCCACAGCAAAAGTTTGGGGCTGGATTGGAACTCAGTCCCGATTTTTTCCCCCCTGTCTTCTTTTCTTTTTTTCTCATCAGCTTCTCCAAAAGTGTCCCGAACGGCGACTCGGAGCAGGAGCGAAAGACGCCGAGGAGATTAAAACTCATCCTTTTTTCAAGGTATGAAGTTCCGGCCGCCTCTTCCTTCCGATAACTCCCTTGTCTTGTGCGTCCAATCCACTTTTTTCAGTACCGGCATAACTTCGAATGGTCGCTAATGGTTGTAAGTTGAAGACTGCATGTGCTACGGTGGTTATGACTCCCGAAGTTAAATTAAGTTGAGCATTTGGGATGTTTCTGAGTTCTGTTTCTCTCTCTCTCTCTCTCCCTTCCCCCCCCCCCGCCCCCCAGGACCTGAATTGGGCCGCTCTGTTTTCACGGAAGCTCAAGCCGCCGTTGGTGCCGTCCCTCAAAAGTGCCACCGACGTCAGCAACTTTGACAAGGAGTTCACCTCTCAAAAGCCCGTCCTCACCCCTCCTGATGACGCCCTGCCCCTCTCCCTCGAGGAACAAGGCCGGTTCAAGGATTTCGACTTCCTTTCCAAAGACTTCCTGGACATCTGAGCTTGGGCCTCATCCCTGCCCTGCTGCTAAAAATCCTTCTGCCTCAGTTGCTGCTCAAGACAAGCTTTAAGAGATCACGGTTTGGGGAAACCGACATTTCCAAGCATTATTATTATTATTTTTTTACATTTTTCCAGGCAAAGAGTTTAAGCCTCTGAATCTGGCCTCCAAGAACATCTAGGAACCGGTCAACTTCCACCGGCTCCCCACTGGTTTTGAATTGTTGGGGATGGGGCCAGTTTACAGAGAGAGGTTTTATGCTGGATAAGTTGTGAGCCTTGAAAAGGAAATGTGACTTTTTATTCACAGCCCTCTGGAAGGCTGCTCAAGCTTTGCATGCAAAAGTCCTGTAATTTTGGGGTTTGCTCTGGAAATCCATCAAGCCTCCCCAAAAGTTTTGCTGTAGCATCCGGCGACTATAACAAAGCAACTCTCCATTCAAGGACCATTTCGGTTAGTCTCCTCCATCCAGACAAGATGGAACATCCAAAAAGCAGGATGAGGATCACAGTTGTGTGTTTGGGAACCTTGTCTCTTCTCCAAGCCCTCGAAGATGCTTTGTAAGTGGGTCCAGAACCCACCAAGAAAAAAATCCTAGTAATTTGCACACCATTTTTAGATGTGTCTGACTGAGAACCAACCCTCTGGACTGTTTCTCGTTCGCATTTTATGAGGAAATGTATCGACTCCGACCAAATGAAGGAAGGAACCTGGCTCTCCAAAAGTGTAGTTTCACTTTGGAGATGCAGGGTGTAGTTTGCACTAAGTAACTCTTTCTCAGGCTTGGCAACTTTTAAGATGGGTGGAGCTCAACTCCCAGAATTCCCCCAGACTGCTTTGGCAATTCTGGGAATTGACGTCCACAATTAAAAGTGGCCAATTTTGGAGATCTCGGATTTTTAGGGGATGGAGAATTTGAGCCACTCGGACCTCTTGGCCACACCTGCAACCCCCTATCCTTTTGGCTCCCACAGCTGGAAACTCTGCACACCTGGCCAAGCTGTCTCTATCCATATCGGATCTCCGATGAGGCAGGAGGTGCAATGATTGGCGGGCAGAACACATGCTCCGATCGGCGTGGAATTCGAACTCTCTGCTCCCGTGGACGACTGCGTGAAATGTCCAGCGTTGGTTGTGGACAAAGCGAGGCTCTGTTCTTCCCCTGGCTTTGGGAAACAAAGCAAGCCCTCTTCCTTGTTGCCGGACTCAGCCCAGACAGGGCACAATGCCTCTCTTTCAAGACAGTCACTCTGTCAGACCTCAGCTGCCTCGATTTCCCCATCTGTTTCGCCTCCAGAGATGTCACTTTTGGGGGCAAGCGAGTGAATTTATGCGAATTGTATACATATATTTTTATCCCTTCCTCTCCGCACCAGGCATGGGGTACGAAGGGAGGAAGAGAAGAGAAGGAAACTCGATGCAAAATGCGTCTCATCTTCCGGTCATTCACTGAGATTGAATTAATTTAAAATTAAACTCATTTCAATAAGAAAGCGGAGCATGTTTTTAAAGACGGGGGAATCCCGCTAGTGGAGTTGAGCCATCTGCTGCAAGAGGCAGGAAAGTTGCCTTTTTTTTCCCAGTTGCAAAGCCATGTCCTGGGCTACCTGGTATCTCCAAGGCCCTCCCGCTGTGGAGGATAGGAACCGTAGTACAAGTTAAACTGAGTCGCACCTGCTTTGACGAGTTGCTTTGACCTGCTTTTTGCCACAGTTGCTAAGCCCAGTGGTTAAATGAACTATACTGTTGGTAAGTGAAACCCCACTGACTTTGCTTGTTGGAAGCTGGTTGGTTGGGCCTTAATTTTATTATTTTGTGCCTTTTTTTTTTTTCAAATTGAGCACTATCTAGCAGATTCACAAAACACCCTGAGCCCCATATGGTGGTTTGGCTGTGACTTACTACAACATGGAAACCCAACTGTTGAGAGTTGACAGAGGGAATGTGGGAAACCCAGGGCGGTTTTTAAGCCCATCGTTTTTTGCTCTCTTAGGTCGTATGTATGAGGACCAGTCATAAGTCACTCTTCTCGGTGCCATTACAACTTCTAAACAAATTGTTGAAAAGAAAAAAAAACCATAATAGGTGCAAAAACAAAGTGGAAGGCATATTTTTAAAATAGTACAATAGATCATTACAACATTAAAGAGGCTTTTTTTTTTTTTTTCCCTTTTCGCCAGCATTTTTGTATTTTGTTAGGCAAGAAGGAACAAAATTGGACCTGGGAAAATGACTGGCTCTAGCTCCGCCCATATTTAAGCCCCACCCTCCATCTCTTCGCCCACGCTGAGCAACAGAACGCATCCTTTGATGCAAGAACTTTGGTCTTTTATTAACATTAGTGTTGGATTAAAATCATTTTCCCTTAAGCCCTTAAACCCCATGGCCGGATATGAAGCTGCCTTGTTGTTACTGAGCAAATCCTTGGTTCGACTTCCAAGGAGTGCCCGTCCCCCTCCGGCCTCAATTCCTATACGAACATCTGGCTGAAACCCGCCTCGTGATGTTTCAACAGCTGGACCGCTTCGTGTTTGGCTGCCTGCATTTTCTTCTTCTTCTTCCTGCTTCAATGCTGTCGGTTTCCTTCGGTTCTTCTTCGTAGCAGCTGCCCAGATCTCAAAGCCAAATCTCCAGTTATTAGGGCTAGTGTCCCCCATTGGCTCACCCCCAACGCGACCCATCCGATTTTAGCCTTTGGTTAGAAGAGGTGAAAACAAGTCCTTCTCCTAGTCGGGGTGATGATCCGGTGCTTCGGCGTCATCTCCAAAGCTGCTGTTGCGACTTAAGACCCAGGACGGTCTGATCCGTCTCTCGAAACCCTCGGGACGTCACACCAACTCGCTTTCCTCCGAAGGGTAGAGTTTCTCCCAGGCCATCAGGCGACAGGCGCAGAAGAATCTCCAGAGGTTGAGGAGGACACCCTGGTCGAAGGGGTTCTCCACCTTGCAGTGTTTCAAGTAGGAGATGCGATGGCGGGACATGAACTCCCAGGTGGTGGTGTTGCAGGAGACGAGGTAGAGGTGGGAGCCCAGCAGCAGAGTCGCAATTACGGTGCAGATGATGAGGAGGAGGAAGGAGAGGAGGAGGAGCAGGTGGCACTGAAGCCAGACCCAGGAAAATGACCGGAAATTCAGGCCGGACCTTTGGAAGAAAAGAGAGAGAGAAAATAAAAAAGGGAACTTGGGAATGACTGTTGGAAGATTCATTGACTTACAGCACTTCATTGTAAAATTACAACAGTACTAAAAAAAAAAATTACTTAGGATCGTTCGTTTACCTGACCGTTGCAGAAAATCTATGATCATGTGACCAATATTCAGATGCTTGGCAACTGGCATGTCTGTCTTGCCCCTTACTCACCAAGCTACCTGCAGAGCCCAGAGCAGGACAGCGAGCTGCACCCCCAAATAGAGTACGAAAAGTGGGTGATTCCTCTCCCCGATGCAGTTTTCAATCCAAGGGCAGTGATGGTCGTAGCGGCGGACACACTGCTGGCATGCCTGGCAGTGCTTGGCTCGCAAAGGTTGCTGCAAGAGGGCAAAAGGCCTTCTGTCACTCTCGTTTCCCCTTAACTGAAGGCCTTTCCACATAGCCTGGATGGCCCATCCGTCGGAGGTGGCAGGGGGTCAGACTGGATGACCTTCAGGATCCCTTCAAACCCTGACTTCCTATGACCGTGTGCTGGCCAGGCCCTACTCGTGACTCTGTTTTCCCCACCCGTAAATGCCTCAGCATCAGAAATCTTGGGGGAAATTCCACCAGTGGAACTGCTTGCCACCAGAAGTTGTAGGTGCTTCATCAATGAAGGCTTTCAGGAAGAGATTGGACAGCCATTTGTCTGGAATGGTAGGATCTCCTGCTTAAGCAAGGGGCTGGACTAGAAGATCTCTTAAGGTCCCTTCCAACCCTATTATTCTATGATTCTATGCTCTCTCGGGCAATTTCCCCAGGAAACCAAGGCATACCTTCACCATGCAGTATCCACACCGCCGGAGACGAACGTTGGGCGCCTGGGAGAACGTTTTGGCTTTCTCTTCTCCGGTCATTGAGTCCTATCAAAATTACATCAAATAATCTTGAGCAAAAATCGAACAATCTCCCCACTTACCTATTCATTCCTAGGCATCTTTTTTGAAAACACACTTTTAAGTAAAACAGGACTAAAACAAAACCAAACAAAACAAGAATACCATCCTCTTCAACTTAGAACCATAGTGGACTTGGCTGATTCTGGTTGTGGCTTTTTATTTCACACCCTTTAAACTCCCCAAAGCCTCCGAAGTGTTCCCAGTTTTTCCTTGAGGGACCGACCCACCTTCTCGTCTTCGCTGTCGTCCTCCACGTAGCCCGGATTCATGAGCGACACCACAAAATACAGGAGGACGGAAGAGAGGACCAGCAAGGTGAACAAAAGAGGTTGGAGAAGTTCTCCCTGCTCCAGCTGTCTCTGGAGATCTGGAAAAGGAAGACAGGTTGGAAATCAAAACATCAACCACAAAATATATATATTTAAAAAACAACAACAATGAAGATTCTGTTCTAGAACAAGAGAGTGGAATCCTGGAATCTTGCAGTAACTATTTCTTGACCGGACCTCCCTCGAAGGGCTGATGGTTCATTCCAGAGGGGAGGGGGGTCCTCTTCAAATTATTAGAAATAATTGCAGTTCATCTATATAATGGCACCAAGGCTACCGTCCTTAACAGGATGACAGAAAGATCCAGGCAGTATAAATCACCTCCCAATCTGGAAAACGATCTTTGGACATCAAATGCTGATTCGATGCTCTCAGACTAGGTTCACACAACCACAAAGCACCCTTTAAACTAGGTTTAACAGAAACACAGGCGCCCCTTTCACAGAAATTACCAGATCAGAGCACCGAACTCTGGTTTAAAGCACGCCCGGAGATGCCCACGAGCCCCTGAACTCCCACTCCCACTCTCTTCGGCCACGGAAGGTCCGAGTGTGCGAGTGTCAAGACGCGCGTTGCCAAAAGAGGGAGCGAGCAACAGGCGTGTGCACTTTGCACGCTGATCCTTCAGAAGGAAGGTTGGCCAGTCACGGGGATCCTTTGACGGAACTTCTGAAGGCTGAACTCATGACAGCAACCACGGATTGCCTAGATTGTGGCTTATGCTCAACAAGCCACGATTGCTCCCCCGTGGCTTGGCTGGCCGGGGACCCCCTCCCTGCGATCTCCCGGGCAGTCGCCCAAATCCTCCTGCTGGGGGGCCCCAATCTACCCCCTCCCCAGCCGTGGGAGGGTGGGGGGGGTCTCACCTGTGTCGTGCAGGAAGAGCCCCACCGTGATGCCCCAGCTGAGCCCCGTCTGCGCCGCCCGCACCACCCAGCCGCCGCCCGCCGGCGCCCCCGGCCGCATCCTCCCCCGCCGATCGGCCGCTACTAAGTTGCCCAAGGCGGAAGCCCCGAAGCCCCGCCCCCGCCGGCGGGAGGACGGGATTGGCGGGCCAGAAGACAGCGAGAAGGCGTGTCCGCGGACGGCGCGCGCTGATTGGCTGGGGAAGCTCGAAGGTCTCCTTTGCAAAGTCGGAGAGGCGGGGTGGGGTGGGGACGATCGTGGGGACTTCGACTCCTATCATCCCCTGCGGGAGGGGATTATGGGACTGGGCATCCTCCGCAGTGAGGAGAGGAGCCCACCTCACAGGGTTGTTGTCGTGGGAAAAACAGGAGGAAGAAGCATTAAGGGGGTTGGCTGCCTTGAGTTACCAATGGTGTAATAAAGGTGGGATTAAAAATAATTGGCCATCAAGGGTTCACAAAGGTGTTGTGGTACCATCAGGAATTTGTACGGGGATCTTCAAGATCATCCAAACCCATACAGTGCAGAGAGAACGAGCTCTTTCCTTGCACAAAACACCCTGGCCACTTCAACCTAGAATCGGGCGATTCTTCCCAGAAATGTGATGCAGAATGCCCACCTCCAAATGGTGTCTTGGAAATACACTGGGGATTATTTGCACTCCCACAGGTTATTCAGAAGTCAAACAAAAACATTGCATGGTTGTAACTTCAAATTATTTTCCACTAAGCCCAATTCTCTTTGCTCCGAGATAGAAACCAATGCCCTCAACGCCTTCTGACTTAAAAGCTCAGGCAGAAATTTGACTTATTAGCAAAATTTTTAAACGTTTTTAGAGCAACCCAAGGACTCTTTCTCCAGCCAAACCAAAACCAGGGAGAAAAATCTCTCAACTCCTTCATCCTTGCTAAAATTTAAAGAGTTTTATTTTAAAGGTAAACTGTATCGGTGAAAGGCCAACCTTCCTTGCAGATAAAACTCCTAAAGACTGTATTATACATGAACCGACGCATTGACAATGAGCCCAAGAAAAATTGTTTTCCTTGTTTATTGATGACATATAACAGCAAACGGAAGAATTAATAACTGTCCAGAATAAAAACCTTCGCGTCACAGATATAGGACCAAGAAAAGGCTCTTCGAATGGAGAGGGTGGGGAAATCAGCTTGGTTAAATTTACAAAGGATTTTCAACAGCTCTCTTTCCGTATTTCTGTTACAGCATCAGCAGCAGAAGCTAAAAATCCAGATAGCAAATGATGCGTTCTCTTCAGACAGAGACTTCCCCGTCTGTGTTAAGCAGCTCCAGTCCTTTTTCATTCTTTCTTCTGAAAACAAGAAAATAAAGACCACCTCTCCTCCTGGAAGATGAAACAAGTTCCCCACCGTAAGATACGCTTTTCCAGGCCAAGGAAAATTCAGGGTTTTTTTTTCCTTCTTCTAAAAATCACTCACACTTTGCTTCTTCTGGACTCGGAGGAAGACGTACAAATAATTCTCCTTTTGTTTGCCATCCATCTCACTGCGAGACGACTCTGGGTGGCTTACAAACATTAAGCCAAGGTTGTTCCTTTGACCAACTGGCACCCAACTAATGTAGTGTTTTTCTGCACCTTGGCCAACTGAAGGTGAGTGGACTTCAACTCCCAGAATTCTCAGCCATGGCTATGCCGACTGGAATTCTGGGAGCTGGAGTCCACCACCCATCTGGGAAATCGCCATCCTTGAACTAATGGCTCAAATTCCCTCAATTCCTTCTGCCCAATGTTTTCTGGGCCCCAGATGTTGTGAGAAGACCTCTCTTGAAGACGTCTTCTGTTGACTCCAGCCAAAGGAAGACTCAGCTTTCATCCACTCAAAATGCCATAAACTACCCCAGGAATTGGCTAATTTCTTCCAAGTCTGATCCTATGGCACTCTCCTTTGGGGAGAGCTGGGATATACAAAGATATTGGGCTTCCACAGGGTTGTCCCCCAACTTGGTGCCCTGCCAGATGTGTGGGATAGCAGTGCCCATCATGCCTCCCAGGTCAGGTATTATTTTGAAATCTAAAGACGGCCCCATCTACCAAGCACTGAGATGTTCCTAAAGACGTCTTTTGTGAGAATCTGCCATGCTGTACGCTCCCTGTTGGAGCCGGGGGAGGGAAGGGGAATCTAAAGTCACAAGTTTTTAATCTACATTTGCAACTTCTTCTATCTGTCTATGTTTTCTGATCCAGGAACTCAAACAGCTTCCAAAGAAATTTTAAGCTAAGAGGAAGACTCTGCCTATTTTCCTGGCTAGAGAAAGAGAGGCCCGTATGCTTTCTTGACTCTGTTTCGGTGAGACCTGACAAGGATTAGCTTCTTTCCCTCCTGCTTCTTAAACACCCCCCCCCCCCCCGAAGCAACCGCCAACCGACACCGTGCACAGGAGTCTCCCACTGTATCCGCAGGAGTTGGGGTAGATTTGACCTACCTCAATATTAACCAGCCACAAATTTCTTTGCTGCTTTTTGCAAAACTCAGCTGCAGGGACGGGGAAAACGAGTCCCACCCGTTCCTCCTTAGTGTTCCGACCGGAGCGCTCAGAGGCCCATTCAGGTGGGTTGACAGCACCCATAATCCCCAGCCCCCCACAGTCCTTCCTGGCCTGGGCTGGGATGAGCAGCTTTGCCGTGCCTAAATCTTTTAGCATCGCAAAAGGGGGAAACGCCCCTCAGGCCGATAGGGCTGCACCGAGACTTGAAGGAGATCTGTCGAAAAGCTCCACAGATACACAACAGCGTGGGTTTTCGTTTTATGCAGTCATGATACACACATACACACACAAATAAAAACACCAGTCAGTACTTTTTTAAACACTTCCCCCCTCCTTCCTATCTCAATCTCCACCTTTAAAGGGAAGCAACTGTAGTGTGCAAAAAAAAAAATGGTCCCTCAAAGACAACTGCTCAGGTGTGGCTCTCTGACCTCCCCCCCTATTCTCCTCCCCTCCCTCCACCCCCCCAGCATTTCCTGAGCCTCCCTCGTCTTCCCAACAACATCCAGGTACGCACACTTCCAACGCACCCCAGCACGCACTAAGGGCTTCTTCCAACAGCTAAGCTGGTGAGAAGAGACAGTCCAACCTATGTACAGGTGAATCAGAGAGGAGGTGGGCGCAGGTGGGCTGCACCTGGGACTCCATGCCTGGGGCTCTATCTGGAGGTGTCCATGTTCTCATCCGTAAAGTGATTGCAGTGTTGGACGACTTTCCTGGTATGGGAGGAAGAGAGAGAGAAAGAGCGAGGGACAGAGAGAGTGAGTTGAAGGCGCAGCCAAGTGCCTCCCTCTGCCAACTGGGGAGTTTCTTATTTCAGGGCAGAGAGGGGAGATGGGGCAAAACCGCAGGAAGGTGGACAGGTTTGGGAAGAAGGGGGCCGGCTGCAATTTTTTTTTTTTAAATAATTTTTTTTTTATTTTCAAACAAACATACATACATACAAACAAAACATAAAAACATAAAACCATCTT
>JAEANM010011318.1:0-15332 GCA_017656035.1 Myanophis thanlyinensis | reverse complement strand
TTTTGCTGGCTGAGGGATTCTGGGAGTTGAAGTCCACAAGTCACAAAATGGCCAAGTTTGCCCACCCCTGATCTAGTGTATAATTTACATATCATGAAATGCTAGCTGAAGAAGTAGAAGTTTATGCAAAAATGCTTTATTTCACCCTACATCTCAAAATTTCCTAGGTTTGAAGTACATATGTATGCATCCAAATAATTAACGTATTGCATACATTTCCATTATGCATATCTGAATTTTATTCATTTTTTTGTTGCCTTACAATTGTTTTCTCTTTCTTGGCAAGGTCATGCTCTTAAACCACAGGTTGCATCTATTTTTACATCACTACTGGATGGACTGAAAAAATTTTACATCACGAAGGTATCTAATTTTAATCTTGGCAATAAAAAAATACACGTTTTAAATAGTTTTGTATGTTTCACAGAAAGTAGTTTTAGTATGGATGGGCCTGGCAGTTTCAGATGGTTTGCGAACAGTATCAGATGGTTTGCATATGAACAAAAACATATGTGTTTTTCAATCCAAAATGCAGTTGTTATGAATGGAAAAATGTTTTGAACATCTCATTCTATTTTAATGTGTTGAATTTATATTTTACCAACAAAGAAATAAAGGGAGACTAGTACAGATCTATTTCAAGCTATTTAGCTCCTATCAGTTAGCTATACCCTTTCTGGGATTCGAACCCGGGCTGCATCCCAGAAAGGGTATGGCTAGCTGATGAGAACTAAATAGCTTGAAATAGATCTATTTCAAGAAATATGATATTTGTTAGTATAGTATTTGCTAGTTGAAATTGTACTTTTGTTTCATTGGGCTTGAAAAACTTGAAAAACTATACTCTCAACTTCATCCTTTAAAAAAAAAAATGTCATACTTCTTACCTTTGAAATTGGTCTTATCAAAAATAATATGAAAATGAATTTAATGACAACAATAACGGATATCTTACTGTGCACATTCCAATAATATAACACAGGTGCTTTCTTTCCACAGTTCAAAGGATTTGATCCCAATGTATTATGTGTTGCTACGTTGGTCTTTGAAGGTGACAGAGAGAAAGTCCTCCAGCACGAAAAGCAAGTTTATGACATTGCTGCAAAATTTGGGTATGATTTTTAAAGTTTTATTAATGCTACTTTTCATTTATTATCTTAAAACCTTTGCAGAGTTAAGTAGAACTGGATCGACCCTTGGGTGTCATGCATTTTTTAATTATAGAAAATGGAAAAGTTAGAACAAACATTGTTGTGAGTCTCTTTTTAGCTATACTTCTACATATTCAGTAATTATGTTGTTATAATAAATATTGCAAATATTATTGCTATTAATTTGCCTAATAGCTGTCTGGTTTGGTTCTGCAACCTAACAAGACAGACACAGACTCCAGAGGATAATCAGAACTGCAGAAAAAACAACTACTACCAACCTGCCTTCCATTGAGGGCCTGAATACTGCACAAGTCAAAAAGAGGGCTTGGAAAATATTTAAGGACCAGTCACATCCTGGACACAAATTATTTCAACTCCTATCCTCAAAAAGATGCTATAGAGCACTGCACACAAGAACAACTAGACACAAGAATAGCCTTTTCCCGAACGCCATCACTCTGCTAAACAAAGAATTCCCTCAGCACTGTCTATTTATTAAGTCCGCATTACTATTATTCTCATCATTCCATCACCCACCCATCCCACTATGACTATAACTTGTTGCTTGTATCCCTATGATTTATACTTATTGTTTCCTAGTATGGTTTGACTGCTTATTTGTACCCCATGACTATCATTAAGTGTTGTATCTTATGATACCTGACAAATGTACTGTTTCCTTTAATGTACACTGAGAGCATATGCACCGAAGACAAATTCCTTGTGTGTCCAATCACACTTGGCCAATAAAAATTTCTATTCTATTCTATTCTATTCCTAAGCATGCATTTTGGCAAAGCCATAACTATTACAACAAAATATAAATATCTCATTCAGCTGAAGTCATGTCTATTTATAATAGTTTTCTTTTTCTAATTTTTAAAAGCAACTTCTGATACTAAATGAGTTAATACAGGGAAGGAGAGTAATGTTTAGAGAATGTCCATTATTGACTTACAGCTGGAATGAACAAGTCTGTTTTAAAAAGGAAATTGTCTGTCTTTAATCAACAGAACTTGATTAATTATATATATCCCACCTCCTGTCACCTATTGCTCTGTGCTGTTGCAAGGAAACAGAAAACATTTCACTTTTATAAGCTGAGTAATGGAAGGGTAATTTGTGTCCAGCTGGTTTGATTGATTATGGGTCTGATAATGGAACTATGGTGAAGATATTTATTCAGATTACAACAACTTTATTTTCCATTTAAGAAAAATAATAGCATTGCTACTGCTAAGCAGATCTTTTGTTAACTTCAGTTATTTTACAGGTTTTGCTAACAACATTCTACTTTTCAATGTTATTCTAAAAAAAGATTATTTCAAAACATCCTCAAATATTCCAATTCAAAGTACGGTGCCTTTTGAAGTATAGAAATATATACATATTAATAATTTCACAGTCAATTTGCAATTAAAACATGGGCTGCCTTAACCAGTTTTTTCGTTCCATATGCTATCTGTACATCTTTGGTCAATTGTGCTTTGCTTTTGGCCTGAAACCTAAAAAATGAGGAATGAGGTAGAGCTTCTCTTAGTTGTTCTAGCTACTGATTCTGTACAGAAGCCCCATATTGGTTTTTCTGGTACACTGTCCTTTGCACACAGTGTTCTTTGTCACAATGCCAGAGAAAAAGGGAGAAAATGCAGCCAGCTATTAAAATACGTTGTTATACTTCCCACCAGGCAGCTGTTACTCGTGTCTGGCTATCACTTTATCAATCTGCAAACCCAGTTGGCTTTCAAGTCCTTGCTCCTTTGAAGAGCCAGTAACAGCAGAAAGAAGATAGCTCCATGACATCAGCCATCCCCAAGCCTGTTTAAACTGCCTTTTTTGCTGCATGTAAATCAAACATGTCACTAGCAACCTACTCCCCTGACTCTTCTCTAGCACAGTGCTCATTAGCACCAACAAGTGGAGTCGAAGTAGCGTCCCTTTAAAAAAAAAAAAAAAACCAATACGTTCCTACTCTGAGGAATTTGAGTAATGAGCATAAACTTAATGCAGAAAATTGACAGAATGCAGCAACAGGGCATTTGCAAATACCAAAATATCCATAAGTGGAAATCCCCCTAGATAAATATTTTACCTGCCCAAATCTTACCAAAGTTCCATATCTGAGAATGGGCTTGTCTGTATGTGAACATCCAAAACTATCATCTGCTTTATTGCATATATATCCTGCCTTTCCTCTCCATACTTTAAGATAGTCTATGGGAATGGGGAGAGGGGGGGGGTGACATATGTTATCCTCACACAAAAAAACTCCTTTTGAGTATTCAGAGACTGGTTGACAGAAAGGTCCAACACTTCTGGGGTCTAGTGCAGACTTTACTTCAGGTTTCCTGCTCCAACTTCATCACTATACCGTGTTGGCAATCTTTTAATTTTTTTTCCAAATAGCAAAAGCCTTTGCCCTTTATCTTTCTGGTACTGTGTGGAAGTATTTAAACAGTGGAAAACTTCAGGGTTCCCATATCAACAAATTGTAATGATGGACTTCGTGTCACCTGAAAATCTTATGTGTGTATGTGCACATGCATATATAACTTCTTATGTCAATTATTATATCTAGAATTAAACTTAATCTACAGTACATACCGTAAATTATTGCAACTAAAGTATAGGTAGTTCTCAACCATTCTTTTAGTGACCATTCAAAGTGACAACAGCAATGAAAGAAAGTGACTTATGACCAGTTTTCATACTTATGATCGTTGTAACATCCTGTAACATGATCAAAATTTAGATGCCTGGCAAGTAGCATATATTTTTATGGCAGTTACACTATCCCACTGTGATCACCGTTTGCAACCTTCCCAACCAGCTTTCAACCAGCAGAGTCAATGGGGGATGCTGGATTTACTAAACAACCTTGTGATTCACTTAACAACTGCAGTGATTTGCTTAACCACTCTGGCAAAAAGTCGTAAAATGGGGTAAAACATCTTTAACAACTTGCTTAACAACAGAAATGTTGGTTCAATTGTGATTGTCAGTTGAGGACTACCTGTACTATTATTATATCCTCAGAAGAGTAGTCTTGGGACTTTAGAGCTAGAATGTATAATATTTTAATATTTTCAAATTGCAGTGGTCTTGCAGCTGGAGAAGACAATGGACAGAGAGGCTATATGATGACATTTATCATTGCTTACATTAGGGTAAGTTTATTCTACTTTTTTTGAATAATATATAGATATATAATTTTTCACTCTGCATAGCTTTGGCAAGTTATTGAAATAAAGCAGGAAAAAGGCATGAACTGATTATGTTCAGAAACGTGGTCATATTTCAGTAGTCCACAACTCTTGGAGATAGGAACATATGCTACTAAAATGTCCCTTCTATACGGAATGGCGATTGAAAGTTGCTTACAAATTTAATTGCCATTGTGACCAAGAGGCCATTACGTTCCTTCTCAGAAACCTTTAAAAAGGCTGATTTTTTTTTAAATTAACAAGAAGTAACTATTAGAAACCATCTGGTTTCTCCTTGTGTATTGTTAGTTATTAATTTTCTCAGGTTTTTTCTTGCAATTTTAATCCTTTTACTGTATTTATTGTGTGATTGTTTTTTCTTCTTCCTGTGTTTGGTTTTAGATAGTAAATAGTCGAACTTTTGAGGTACAATAATCATGGACATTGTTTTGCTTCTTTTTGTCTTTGTGCTTTATAAAATTATATAGTTTTATAATGTTGCTTATAAGGTATACATTGAATCCATGATATATGATACAAATTTGTAACCACACTAATTTGATAGGACAGGAAATTGAAACTCCTAGACTGAGCCTAGTCTTTAATTAGATAAATGCAGGTCTGTTGCCTAGGTAATACCTTAACTATTTTCAGTTCCATATTTATACATAGTAAATATATGAGTCTAACATAGAATACTAATCTAAGGCTTTTATGATTTGTTGAACAGGACCTTGGCATGGATTATTGTTTAATAGGAGAATCATTTGAAACATCCGTTCCTTGGGATAGGTAAAATCAAAACATTCTCTATTCAGTGAAAATTAATATATTTTGTGTTTCTTTCTGGAAAATATGTTAGAAATAGTAGTTTTCAGTTTTAGTGATCTCAGTGTTTTTTAGAATATAAAGATTGTTTCTGAAATAGTAGAAAAAACTATATTATTTGACATGTGAAACGTATTTCAATAATAATACATCAAAGATTCCTGATGAAGTAAGGAAACCTATTCACTTGGCTCCTAACTCCCCCATCTTCCAATAGAAGAACAATGGAAAAATCTTGTTTTTTTAAAAAAGGACAATCATAACATCTCTCTGATGATGACCTAATGAGCATAAGCAAAGTCATTTCCCAAACAAATTCTAATTTGCAAATGATTACTGTTTCTAAGATATTATCAATTAAGGCTTTAAGTTATAGGAGTATGCTCTAAAAATATTCAGAACTTTTTGATCTTGTGGCTTTCAAGTACCAAACATTATATACATTTGGCTTACAATTAATGTAATCAAATTTGTTACTTTTACTTGGTCACCTGATTCTCCTTACCACATTCAGAGGAATCTGTAGAGCCAATATAATTTTCCTATGGCGGAAAAAGTCCTGATAAAGAGAACTATCTATCTAGGTATTAAATTTAGGGAGTTTTAATCAAGATAAAAATTGTAACATGTTTAAATGTAATTTCAGTTTCTATTTAATATTTTTTATTTATTATTTTGTGGCAACATGTACATTTAAGAACCAAACAGAATGTGTAGGCACATTTTTACCTTTAATAATTAATCCTTGTATTGGGTTGCAATAAATCCATTCTTATATCGGTCACAAAATATTACTAATGAATATGTTAAATAATTTTGATTGTTTTTAATCTTTTGTACTATTTTATCTTTAGGGTTCTCGATCTGTGCAAAAATGTAAAGGAAAGAATGACTAGAGAATGCAAAGAAAAAGGTGTTCAGTTTTCACCATTTGCTACCTGTCGGTAAAGAATCTTCATATAAATTAAGTTCTAAAATGGATTGAGCACCCTATAAGTTATATGTAGGCCTATAGTGTGCTCTTTATTGCTCCCAGAATCCTTTTAAAATCACGTCATAATTTTGCACAGAAGCCGTTATGCTATGTAGCCTTATTTATATGGTGACCAGTTTTTGTAAAATAGCTTAAGATGCCCACTTGCATCAGCTGAATCTCCTAATTGCTACAAAGAAAATTAAATTACAACAAGCCTTTATCTTGTTTATAATCACCAGTGTGCACTTAATCTAAATCATCACTAGTCAGAACAAGTCCAGTTTCTAAGTTATAGTGTGACCTTTACTTTTCTCTGTTGACCAGACTAAAATTTTAACCATAGTTAGTTCAACTTCAGCAGCATTGTTATCCCTATAATGCAGTGTTTTCTAACCTTAGCCATTTTGAGATATTGGACTTCCCAGAATATCCCAATGCTAGCGGGGGTACTTTGTTACTTTGGGATTTTGGGCTATAACTAAAACTTAATAATCCAAATTTAAGAGAGATGGGAATACTTGAGTTATACAAATTATATTACAAATTTGCTACTCCTGAAGTACATTCTGTAGTTTTTCCCCTCTTGCACATAGCTTTTGCTCTTTCTTTTTTAATGTAGTAAAATGTTGCATTGAGAATGTAAAGTCCTGCTGCTGGAAATTCTGGGAATATTTGTACAAGTACATCCCAGTGTCACCATATCATTTGGTTTTAAACTGGACTCCTTGTGCAAGAATACTAAGTTATTTGCTCTGACACGTTTTTTTTCTTTCAAAACAGGGTGACACAGATATATGATGCCGGTGCGTGTATCTACTTCTATTTAGGCTTTAACTATAGAGGAATTAGCGACCCTATTCGGGTTTATGAAGAAATAGAGGTAATTCTACATATTTAATAACTTAAATGTTCTAGATAAAGTTTATGTTGAATTGTTACCTAAACCAAAGTTAATATGTGAAACTGGCTGCTTGATAGCTTTAAGGATATGTTTATTTTTTATGACCTTGTTGGTCATCTGTTTCATTGACCCTGATTTTCCTGATTGTTTTCCCATCTAAGTTCTTATCAAGTTGAACCGTCCTAAGTTTTTCCCCCCAAGTTCTAACTCATTTCTCTTTTTTTTTTCTATTTCCCCTATCACCCAATTAAGACCATAATTTTTGGTTGTGATGCTTTTCTGTTTGTTTGCTTTTTAAAATGTAGGATATTTGCAGAACACTAACAAAGTTTTACTTACTAGCAGTATTGAATGGAATTAGAATGAAGATGAATATGTGCTAACATTTAATATTTAATTACAGTTTAGATACATATTGCAACTAAAATTGCATTTACATAGAACTTGAGAATGAAACTGCTTTGAAAGGAGTTGTTTTCATTTTTATCAGGGACTTTTAAAAACATTTTGGAAATATGTTTCTCAAATGGTAAATTGCAAGTAAAACTATTGCCCTTATTTAAGTGTAAATAATATAACACCCCCCTCATTTATATTATATATTTGCTGGTGACTAAATGAAACATACTATCTTGCCTGCCTGAACAACTGAATAATTTAAATTACTTTATTCCTTTTAGACAGCAGCTAGAGATGAAATCCTTGCTAATGGAGGAAGTTTGTCACATCATCATGGAGGTATTGTTAAAGATCATAATTTTACTCCTTTTGTAGTAGGGATTTTTGATTCATATACATACACACATGTAAAAAGAGAAAAGATACTCCTGCAGATTATAGCCCAATTAGACTGTTTAGCATCATTAGCAAATAATACACTCATCATCTCTCCTAGAAGCTTATAGAGTGGCTGGAACGTAACAGGTGAACTAACCAGTTTTAGAATCTGTCAGGCATGTTCAGTTAATACAGAGAGAGATTTAAGAGAATTATACACTTATCTGTCAGTGTGTAAAATGCTTTGTATTTGATACTCCTGTGGAAAGAATTAGAGCAGCGGTCTCCAACCTTTCCAGCTTGGCAGACCAAGCAGAAGCAGTGAGGGGTAGAGGGGATGGTTTCGCGTGTCCCACTTTCACAAATGCAGCTGCATGCATGCAGACGCCACTTCCGCAGCCCAGTTTCAAACAGATTGCAGCCCAGCACTGGACTGTAACCCAGGGTTGGGGACCTCTGAATTAGGGAAATCTCCTGCAGATAGATATCTGTTTTTACTCACACCTGTCAATAATAATGAAATATATAGAATGAGAGCCTAATCTGGATAGAATCAGAAATTTTATAGGCTCTCTTGTTATTAATTTTTTTATATGACCTACAATTGAAACCTTTACTCATCCCCTTTTTCATCTTTGTATTTTATGTAAAATACTTTTGCTATATTTCTATATGCAGATGATTTTGTAAAATTTCCTATAATCCCAGTTGGTTTGAAAACGTCTTAATGCATCCATTACAATAGGATTTTTAATTCTCAGAAAATGTAAGATTCATTTCTTGCTAACAGAACTAAAATATATAGATGTCGAGTACACAGCAGGTTTAACACATGAAATTATACAAGTGTTCCAAAATTGTTTTCCAATTTCAGACTGCATGGTATTATAATGCTTATTATGGCGAAATAGTTTCAGAATATATTAGCCAATTGTCAAGAATGAAATACTGTCAATCTGGAATATTTCCGTCAAGGTTGAAATAATCCATTTTGAGTTTAAAATATTGTACACATCTCTCATATCTAGTATTAGGAATATTTACAGTATATATTGTTTTAGACACAAATTATATACCTTCAGAGTTGACAGAAATTCGTTATACAGTAAGCAAACTTAGCGTGGCAACTAACTATATAAGAAATTTTGTCACTTTTGAGGAATGTCCAACTAATAAATGTCTTTTAACATAGGGATGGGAAGTGATTGGTAGGACTAAGATTAAGATAAATATAGCACAAGAGTTTAGTATTTTTAGGTTACGTTATATATGTTCATCCACCTTCAGAATGGAGGTTCAATCCCCAAGTTTTTTCTGTGATATGTGTATAAAATGTTACATTTATGATTTCTGGCCAAATGACTGGTGACAATAAATCAGTATATAAACTGATCCATGTCAGTTCTCAATATATAAGCCTAATTCCACTATGTGCAGATTCTGCATATCTTTTAGAAAGTGGAGAATATGTTCTTTCAGTCTCTAAAATGTTATCCTTTAAATTAAAACTACACTATAAAATTGGAAAAAGTGAATAGGCCGAAAGATCATTATGAGCTGTTTTATATTTTATTTAGTCCAGTCAGTCTGACTTATTTGATTAAAAAATGTAAATCATGCAAAATGCTTCCTATTACTGTTTTGACGAATTCCTATTTTTGAGATAGTGTTAATCATTCTTATTACCTTATTACCATTTGACCTGTCTGCCTACCTATTTGCCTATTTTCAACCACAATCTATCTTACTATGATAATGGAGAATCTTTTACAAAGTACTTATTGTATTTATATTAGTCTCCCAATAGGGAGGCTAATTTTTCATTATGGGTGGTCATCTAATATTGTCTGACAATAGATATCATTATTGAAAATGGAGCAAGGGTTTCTAATAATTAAAGCAAGTGGGAGCAGATATTAAGTTAAAAGCTTGAATGCTCTTGTAAATTAGACTAGCCAGCACAGCTGGGGAAAGTCCAGATGATTTTTAATATCCATCAACTGCTATGGAGGTTCTTTACTGCAGACTCTTAATTTTTTTATGAAGAGAAGAGCAAGAGGAGAAACAAATAGCTCAGTGCCTAAAGAACTGCTTCCCAATTTTAACCCCAACTTTTATGGAGCTGACTGGCCTAAACAGATGGATTCTTGGCTTAGCAAGAGTTTATGTACACTGATCTGGAAGTTAAAGCTGCTGAATTCAGCGAGGCTGATTATAAATTAACATACCAGTTTTATTCATGCTAAGGTCAGATTTCCAAATTTTCTTTCTTTTTTCTTTCTTTGCAAAAGGTAATTGTGCATGTGTACAGATGAAAAAAATAATTTATTTTACAAATGCAGAACTTTGTTTCACAAATTGCTAATTTTTTTCCTCCTGACCCGAACATTTTTTTTTAAATGTGACTTATGCTAAATGCACACAGACACCTGCAAATATGTAAAATGCTTCCATATGCACATTTTGGGGGAAAAGAAAAAGGCCAGGATTGTTTTATGTGGAAATTAGCAACCTAGACTGGCAAAGGCTTCTGGTAGTGATGTCGGGGCAGTGCCGAGCAAAAGAGGCTTCAATCTCTTGGCCTCTGATTCTTTCAAATCGGGATCCTTTCGAGGCGTGGTAGGTCTGGAGGACCACGTGAAGTAGAAGGGAAGCCTGGGGGGTAAGGAGGTGAAAGGCGATCACCCGTTACAACAAAAGAAAACCCCTACATCCTGATCTGAATGTGCCTTTCATCCCAAGATGGCAGACTCAAGGCCGTGACTAACCACACATGGGGAAGCGAAAGATATAATTAACCAACTGTGAGATAAAAATGAGTGAAATTATTCCAGACCTCAACAAAGGAGAAAAGTCCAAGGTTGAGGAATCTGTGATTTTTCCCTTTTTTATTTCTCATTGTTTGTTTTGGTAGTCTCATCTTAAATTCAGAATCATGAGAGAGAAACCTTGCCAAGCATAGTTGTTCCAGAAAACCCTTAATTTATCTTGTAAATAGTTCTTATTTTTAGAGAGTAGAAAAAGGACAGGAAGGTTAGTTAAGGAAGTGGAAGAAGCTGGAACATTGGTTGGGGAGAATGATTGTATAATGCTGAAATTCTTGATTGTAAGGGAAAGTAAAACTTAGAATTGATGTGATCACTAAGTGTTGAAGAAAACTATCCTAGTGAGAAGGAAAGTGGAAGACAATGAGGAGGCCATTTTGGCTACACAAAAAGTTAGTGAAAATCTAATGACAAAATAAGAACAAATAAAAAACGGGAACAGGTCAGGTAAAAAAAGAAACGTTGAAAGAACTGTAGTGCTTCTGTCAGGTCAAATGTAAGGTTAAACTGAGATGACTTAGCAAAGGATAAGCATCTCAACTTCTATTTTTCTTCAGTTAGTCCATAAACACAAAAAGAAGGAAAAAGTAGGAAATTAAGAAGGGGGCATGAGTAAAGATTGAAATTTTTAAAACATAATGTGCATATTTGAATGTTTTTAAATCTCTAGAACTACTTGCACTGCATTCTAGTGAACTGAACAATCTAGCTAATTTTCTGGCTTATATATTATCTTCAAGCAATCCTGAAAAATGGGAAGTGCCATAAGATCAGAGGTGAATAATCAAAACATAATCATATTAGAGACAAGTTAGTCTGCCATTAATAACTGGGAAGATTGTAGCACAGTTGATAAAAGTTTGTTAACATTTTAAAATAATGCAGTAGTTACTAAAAGTCAGTACAAATTTATCAAGAATAAATTTTACCAGATAAATCTTATTAAACTTTTAAATGGATATTTGTTTAATAGCACAAATGCTGTAATGTGACTAAGTTGTCAGAACACTCCATGACAGCCTGATTAGCAAGCTAGTTAAATGTAGATGGCATGACATTTATGTGGATATATAACTGACTCAAAAATCATATTTAGAGAGAAGTATTAAGTAGGTACCACAATAATCTATCATGGCTCTTTCAATCTTCAATACTTCCATTAATGGTTTGGAGAAGAGAAATATATGAGTTTGCAGATGATGTCAAATTGCTAATATTTTGTACTAAGGAAAAATAGGTACAAGATCATGTTTATGTTTGTTTATGTTTATTTGATTTCTATACCATGTCCCTCCCGAAGGACTTGAGGCGGTGTATAGCCTATTAAAAACACAGATATGTAACAATTTAAAACCAAATTAAAATATTAAATAAATACAGTGGCTGACCAATCGAACCAATTCAAATAGAAACAGTTAAAAAATTAAAAAAAATAAAATTTAAAATTTAAAACTAATTTAAAACAATTTAAAATGTAAAACCCCCACTGAGTACTAGGCCAGACCGGCCTGTTGAAATAAATAGGTTTTTAATGTGTGCCGGAAGGTCCATAGGTCCGTGATGGTCCGGATCTCCGGGGGCAATTCGTTCCAGAGGGAGGGTGCACCCACAGAGAACGCCTGAACCCTCGGGGCTGTCAGACGACACCGTCCAGACAGTGGAACCCCGAGGAGGCCCGCCCTGTGGGAACGCACAGGTCGGCTGGAGGCAGATGGTGGCAACAGGCGGTCCCGTAAGTACCTGGGTCCCAAGCCATGGAGTGCTTTAAAGGTAAGAACCAACACCTTTAATTGCACCCGAAAGGCCACGGGGAGCCAGTGCAGCTCGCGCAGGAGAGGTGTAATGTGGGAGCTCCAAGGAGCCCCCAAAATCACCCGCGCAACCGCACTCTGCACCAACTGCAGCCTCCAGATGCTCTTCAAGGGGAGTCCCATGTAGAGAGCATTGGCATAAAAATAAATAAATCATAGATCATTGAGTCCAAGATGAAAAGAAAAACTGACTTGGCGATAACACCAGTCTTTCCAATTATTTTAGGAAATGTTATTTATAAGCCATTCTTTTTCCAAGTGTTTTATTCACAAGTCCAATGTTATAGGCAGAATTACCAGCAACTGATACCGCTTTTAACTTAGCATAGCCCAACCTTTGTACTCTCCCTTCAACTGCTTGAGTCAAATATTGCTCTTGCACTCTTGCACTGTTACTGACATTAGAATGCTGTCTTTTTTGCTTAACAGTTTGCTTAACAGACCATAACAGTTTTCATAGAACTAATATTGAAACAATATTAGTTGAATTTGTTCCTCCTCTCAATGTTCAGAAATGGGATATTCAATCATATTATTTTGAAAAAAGGTATGTTCTTTTTGGTTTTGGAGCTGTTTAATCATGTGGTCCAGCACTTCCACCCTAATTAAAGATTCAGATTTTAATTATTTCAGTTCTAATTTTTCCCTCCTGTGGGTTATACTGATACTTGAATCTCTTTTACAGTATACTGTATGGCTCACGATTTCTGTACTAATAATTCATGCCATATTTAATGGATTTCATTTAGAAATTTAACAGCCTGCTGTGGCTGGAACTCATTTTTCATGTATAAGATGGATTTCTATTTTCTCTAAAATCCAGAAGACTCACCATTTCTTTCATAACAATATATCTGACAGAAGTGTTTCTTATTCCTGTTGGCAGTTCCTCAGCATTCACTCCCTTATGTGTCACTGAGCAAAGAAAACTCCTTAATCCCAGCAGGTGTCCCCCGTCCCCCCAAATTGCTTGGCCTATATCTTTCTAGTGCATTTTCTGTGCATTTTCTGTGATTCTGAGAGAATCTTTCAAACAACTTACACCTGCTCCCATAAATTGCTAATCTGAAAATCTGTATTTCTAATGGCTACCTGTGGGTGGTGAGCTTTGAGCCCATGTCTTCCAATGCATAGAAATAAAATGATGGTCTGCCAAAGTACACCAATAATTAACTTATCTGATCTCTTGTCAAAGTTGTTGTTGCTCCTGACAGTATTTCATTTTATTTATATCACCGTTTACTTAATGGATGCAAACCCCTGTCTTCAACCTGGATTGCAATGATATATTTTCAAGACTAGCAGCTCTTTGTTATAATGGCCAAATTAACGTCGTTTCCTGAATGCATATTTTAAAACGATCTCTTCAGTCCATATATGTTGTTTTTCTATGTCATTTTGCTCTCAGGGAACAATTGGTTACGAGATCTCTGTGCTCCAAATCTCATCCTAATACATTCTACTAGGAATGCTGCTGCATCTCCCAGAGGCATCTGTGGTATGGATGACATCTGAATCTGGGCTGTGCGTGATATCCATGCAAAAGGCTTATGCATGCTTTTGTCCTTATGCAGTTCCCATTCACTGATACTGCTCATCTGGGCGAAGTACTTGAAGTTTGTACGATAACGTACAAAGGAGATAGATTGTCTCTTACAGCATACTGTATTTCTTGCAGTGGTTGCTGTTTCCTTTTGTTTTGCACATTCTGTGCTTGGGAACTGAACAAGAAAAGCAGGCGGCATGGTCTGAACAGTTTCAACTTAAGAGCTCAGTTCTAGGATATTTCACTTGTTCAGGTATCAAATAAATGTGAAAACATGGGTTCCCATCTAAAGATGAGCAACTAAAGATGAACAAAATGTCCTTATAAGGATATAAGTCAAGAGTTCTCAGAAGCAATGCTCTAAGTCTGCATTGATTCTGTAACATTTCTGAGCAGATATCTCATGATTTGTTACAGTCTGGATATTGGAATTCTCACCATGGATCTGAAACTACTTCTTAGGCAGAATGGGATGAGAAGTGAGCTACTGGGACCAACGATTTGTGGCTGCCATGTTGAAGCTGGCATTCACAGGAATGCCTGCATCCACCTGGGAAGCATACATTGAGAACCAGTAGGTAGAGTCAGGAAGGAAGTGTCTGGAATTGATCTGGAGAACAATTGAGCAGAGTAGGCAACCAGCTATCTTACAGATGATATGGGCTTTCATTTCTCTTGCCCTGACCGGTGGAAAGAGATTATAGCATCAGATCTCCGTAGTACTAGGTCCATGAGTACGGGAATTTGTTATTTAAGCAGAAATTTAGCGACTAACAATGGTAGTATTTCTGGTACTGGTGTTCTGTTTATGTTTATTGCCTATTCTAAACCCAAGAATATGGTTGGAGATAAATTTAAATAAAAGAATGTTGCATGCAATAGTTATAGAAGCTAAGCCTTAAAATTTTGATCATAGAATTGTGGCTTCTTCATATTTTGACTCTGAGATTAATACATGTCTCCCTAGCAGAGCATACAAATTAACTTCGAATTTTGTATTTTTCGATTTTGCAAAAAGGCATTTCTGTAGTTCTATCAAATACCATGTGTTAAATTCCCACAGTGACTTTTAATACTTATTCTAAGCTGCAATTTATGATTTGGAATTAAACTGCTAGTATCCTTGTTTATTATTATTTACTGACCTTCAGGCCTTACCATGACATTCTTAGTGTTTCTTTTTGTTCCTGCATGTGGAAGGAAGAATATTGATGCAATTCCTCTTCAGAGTTTGCCCTATAATTGTGAATAATAACAGTTGCTTTCACTATCCCGAAACAGACAGCCTGGTTTGTCTGCCTACCACAATCA
>JAEANM010011317.1:0-15332 GCA_017656035.1 Myanophis thanlyinensis | reverse complement strand
AGCAGAGATGAGGATGTTGAGGTTCTCTTTAGGAGTGACAAGGATGGACAGGATTAGGAATGAGCACATCAGAGGGACAGCTCAGGTTGACTGTTTTGGGGACAAGGTCAGAGAGGCCAGATTGAGATGGTTTGGATGTGTACAAGGAGGGAGAACGGTTATATTGGTAAGATGGGAAGGAATTTTTTTAAAAAATGATCTGTGAGTAAGCCACCATCACCATCATGCTAAGTCATGATTCACAAACCACAGTCTTGCTTTTGCACATTGCAATAAGCCAGCATAAAAAAACAACATTGGAGCACAGTTTGTCACGAGGATCCAGGAAATGGCTGAATTCAGATATATATCTTTGCTGTGGTGAGTGCTGCATCAAAATTCAAGGTCACATCACTCATCTCCTTTGCATAAAAGGAACAGGAAATTTCTATTTGGAATTTAGAAGAAATCTGTTTTTTGCCTTTTCCCAAATATGGACAATAGACCAACTTAACAAACCATAAACAAACTAAATATGCACATTTAGTTCGTAAATGAGAATAACTTGCTTGATACACATCAAGAAAAAGAAACAAACTATAAGAACAGTGGTGGGTTGTTTTGGAGTATACACTACATGTCACATTGTGGGATGACTTCTGAATGCAGTTGACGAAAAACTAGGAAGTTTATTAACTGCTTGACCATGGAAACCACATATATCACATGAGAAGAGTGCAATAGCACTTAGACTTATATACCGATTTCCAGCCCTCTCTAAGCTGTTTATAGAGTCAGCATATTGCTCCCAACAGTCTGGGTCCTCATTTTACTCACCTGGGAAGGATGGAAGGCTGAGTCAACTTTGAGTTTGGTGGGATTTGAACCGACCGACAGCAGCTGTACTGCAGTACTGCACTGTAACCACTGCGCCACCAAGGTGATGGTAAGTATAAAGTAAGTAGAATGGTATAATTTTATGTAAATATATTTTGGTGGCCAGGGATTATATTTGAGGAATAAAAGCAAAACCTCAGCAGACACAGCCATAACGTAACAGCAAAAGTGGTAATTTTCCAGGTGCTCTCCTAGACTCAAAATTTTTAAAGGATGGATGGATTAATTAATCTCATAATCAAGTGGCTCTGGATAGCTGGTTATACTAATGGTGCTTACATGGTTATTTTTTTAATGTCTTTAAATCATGCCATTGATTTCTGGTAATCACAATGAAGGTGATTCCCAGACATACATGAAATTTGGAGTTTATTGTGATTTGGGGATTTTTCATGATGTGATTTATCAAACCCTAGTGAAATGAACCATATTTTAAACAACTAATGGGAACATTCATATTATACATTGGACTGTCATTCATAGCCAGTTTAGTGTAGTGGTTAATGTGCCAACCTAGAAGCCAGCAAAAGGTGACTTGTAGTGCCAGATTAGGCATGAAATCCAACTGGGTGACTTTGGGCCAGTCACTCTGTCTCAGCCCAACTTAACTAACAAAGTTGTGCAGAAAATAGGAGGAAAGAATATTAGGTATGTTGACTGGCTTCAATTACCTATAAAGCAATAAATGCAAGATAAAAACCTAATAAATTCAATTTAAGCTATTCTCCAAAGCACCTGAGGGCAGGACAAGAAGCAATGGGTGGAAACTAATCAAGGAGAGAAGCAACTTAGAACTAAGGAGAAATGTCCTGACAGATCAATTAATAAATGCCACCAGAAGTTGTAAATACTTCAACACTAGAAGTTTTTAAGAAGAGATTGGCTAACCATTTGTTTAAAGTGGTGTAGGATTTCCTGCAGGGGTTAGACTAGAAGACCTCCAAGGACCCTTCCAACTCTTATTCAAATTCAAATATTTATCAATGGACTATATATTCAAAGTTTGCATATTAAACAATATTGTCAATAGTAACATTTTAATTATTCCTGTTACAATATGGTCAAGTAGTATGCACTTGAGGCTACTTTAAACGTACATTTTAATACAAGACATTTTGATGCACTTTATCAAGGAACTATTTACAGTGGTGAAATTTTTTTTAACTACCGGTTCTGTGGGCATGGCCATAGGATTAAACATCCCCAAGCACAGAATTAAACTTCACCAAAGTTACAGTGTAATAAAGGGAGGAGGCAGTTTCTGTGAGCAAGGCAATAAAGATTAGGCTAGAAACAACTGCCTTATTTACTGGAGTAACCCTGTAAAGTTAATCTTTACAGGATTAACCCTGCAAAGTGGGGGGAAAAAAACAAAAGGAGATATCTTCTAATAACCGGTTCTATAGAACCGGTGCGAACCAGCTGAATTTCACCTCTGAACTATTATTGTCAAAATCTTCCCCCCCCAAAAAAAAAATCATATCCATTTACTTAAGAATAAGACCCCTGAACTGTATGGGTTGAACCTCTTAGCAAAGTAAGTGTAGCGATGCATTGTAAATCAACTTTTATATAGCTTTACTAAGCCACAAGGAGTGGCTTGTATTTTGAAGATGTATGCATATGACCTAACTGATCGTCTATAATTGTCAATAATTATGCTTAATTACTTCTGAAAATTATAGCTAGAGGACAGGCTGTTAATTGACGTAAATCAAAATGTTCCAGGGAGATTCGGAGATGAATTCTTATGGAGGATTTTGGCACCGCATCAAGAGGAAGAAGAATAAAAGCATGAGTTTGAAATATAGGGACTCTGGTGTGTTAAGTACCTTTCACACAAGCCCAGACAGCAGGTTAACAGAATTCAGTTTTTTCAAGCTGTTGTCTGGGATGAACCAGTTTAACCCTTAACCTGAATTAACTAACAAAATCTGCCTTCATCCTATGCAGACAGATCCATCGTGCTAGTCTCTATCCAGGTAAATAACATCATGCAAAGCAGAGAAAAGGAATAAGTAATAAAATCTGAAAACAATAGGAGTAAGAAAATAAAACAAATACAGCTATAGCTAGTTTTCCACATTGACGGTAGCTTTCCATCTCTTTCTGGTCTGAAATATCGTTCGTTCTTTCCGCTACTTCATACTTTACGTTTATACTCTTTCTCCTCACCCCCTTATAAATTCCCTTTTTTTCCCCCCAGAGGATCTCATCTTCTCCACTGAACAATTTTCTCAGTCTTCTTGTTTCTCTCAAACCACTTGCTCTATATACTTGTTTTGCAATTTTCATCCTCATTCATTCTCTTTAAATGGCCAACCCACCTTAATGTGCTTCTTTTCATCCTCTTCAAACACTTCTGAAATCAATCCCTATTTATTCAGCAGCCATCTATCCTTCAGCCTATCTCTATATATGCCAATATTTAAGCAATCCTTTCCCACTGCGTTCAACTTTTTTAAAATCCTAACACGTTAAATCTCACTGCCACTTATCCAAATGGGCAGAAGTCTGCTCATGATACATACATTTTCCATTCTTTGCGACTTGTTCTTTTGAGACTCCCTTCCCAATTATTCCACCAGTATTTATGTATCTCAACACTTTTTTTTATTCCACCAGAATTTATATATCAAAGCTTTTTTTATATTCCACCATATATCTCAAAACTTTTACTATTTCCCCATCTGAAGTAAATACATAAATCAATCACTTGTACATTTTTGCTTTGTTTTTACATGTATACATTAAATCAGTGTTTCTTAACATTGGCAACTTGAAGATGTATGAACTCAACCTCCCAGAATTTTCCAGCAAGCTTGTGAGTTCTGGGAGTTGAAGTCCACGCATCAAGTTGCCGCGGTTGAAAAAGACTGCATTAAATCATAATTTAATGCTCGTTCCATTTTCTGAACCAAATCCAACCACCATGGTCTTTGAGATATTCATTCACTCGGTTAGTACCACTTTATAAAGCCATAGTAAGACCACACCTGGAATACTGGAACCAATTTTAGTCACCAGACAACAAAGAAGATGCTGAGAATTTAGAAAAAGTTTGGAGAAGAGCAACTAAAATGATCAAAGGCCTGGAGATTAAAACATGAACAATGGTTGCAGGATTTGGGTGTGGCTAGTCTAGAGGAAAGAAGAACTAAGGGGTGACATCATAGCAGTATTCCAGTATTTAAGGGACTGCGGCAAAGAAGAGGGGGACAAATTATTCTCCAAAGCACCAGAGGACAGGACAAGAAAAAATGGTTGGAAATTAAACAAGGAGAGAAGCAACCTGGAATTAAAGAGAAACTTCCTAACAGTGGGAAAAAACAGTAGAACAGCTTGCCTTCAGAAATCATGGGCACTTCATCACTGGAGCTTTTGAAGAAGAGAGTAGATGGCAACTTGTCTGAAATGGTATATGGCCATGATGGAAAACCTATGGCACAGGTGGCACACAGAGCCATCTTGCTGGGCACACAAGCTGTCGGCCAACTTACCTCCAGCTGAGCATGCACGTGCGATTGCACATGCATGCACAATTGCAGAGTCCCAGCTGGTCTTTGAGTCTCCGCTGTGCATGTGCATGATTGCAGAAGGAAATCCAGCTGGTCTTCGGAGCTCTCCTGCACATGCACATGCAATCGCTCATGTGTGAGTGAGGACCTGTGCGCAGTGTGCATGCATTGCATGTCCAAAAGCTGCATGCGTGTGCAGATGGTGCAGTTGCACATGCAGCACACATGGAGCCGCACACAAGTGTGGATGGCACATGGAAAGTGCATACTTTTCGGCACTCGGTAAGTAAAAGGTTCGCTATTACTGATATATGGTCTCCTACTTGAGCAGGGGGCTGGACTAGAAGATCTCCAAGATCCCTTTGTTCTATTCTAATTTCTATAGACGTCCATCTCAATCAATGACTACACACACCTTGTACGACTACCAGCAAGCAAAGCTGTTTCAATATGGATGTATATGTAACTTCCAGAAAGCAGCATTCAACATTTATGTGGTTATGTAGAAAAATTCTAATCTTGAGGTTTGTAGCCTATGAATAATTCAAGCCAGCCATTTTCCAGAGAAGGAGAATTCTTGAGTTGTCAGCTGAGGTCAAAGGCATTCCCTGCTACCAAGGTTATTTGGCTGTCCAATGTTAGTGCTGGATCTAAAAACGCTATCAGACTGTAAACTTGTCCTTATTGGGGGAGGCAGTTTCCCATCTGGAATAAGATGATCTCAAGATTCCAGGATTGTTTATAACATTCTCTTTTCTGCACTGAATTGTTCTGCATCTATCTTGAGGTATCTAAGCTCAGGAGCTGGGAATTATTACATCACTCTTGACAACCAGCTCCAGAGATTGGAATGATTTTTCCCATTGGCATCATGTTGACATGAAATAAAAGACAAAGTAACCTCTTGCTTTGATGGCCCTCATTCTGATTGTTCTCCAGAGGCTAAATAACACTTTTCCAATGCTACTTTCTGAGAGTACTTGGAGGTAGGAACAGAATCATGAGAATGCATAGATGCCCGTCTCCCAAGCATTTTAAAATGATGTTGTGGTCAAAAGTTGCCAATAGGCCTGGAAGTATCAATAGGACTATGCTCTTTCTTTCTGTATCCTACTATAGATCTTGTGGTGGGGTATAGTGCCCAGGTGGAAGGAAGCTGTTGAGTCTATGCCAAGATTGTGGATTTACAATATTTAAATTTAGGGAAGATAAATGACCCACACTAGACTTTGGAAGTCTGTGAGTTAAAGGATTTGTTTTGCAGCAAGACATCTGGAGCGAGAGCGGGGGAGGGGAATCAAAATCAGCTTCATCAATAGAGAAAAAGACACCCTACAGATAGTCGCATAAACAGACTAAGACTCTTAACCATGTCTTCTGGAAATAAAACACAAAAGTGAATCAAACCATATTAGATGACTGAGAGAAACATCTGAAATACAGCTTGAGATGATAGCAAAACCAGCATGAATCTGAGAGGCCCTGTCTATTAGAAACATGCCTGGATTGTGTACTTCAACTTTGTGTTTTCCACCTTAGCAATTTTAGGTTTTGTGGTGTTCAACTTCCCCCCCAGCATGTTGAACTAAAAGTGCTTTCTTCAAAAGGTCATTGGACTTTCTTTGTTTTTCCTTGAAGATGTTTTGCTTTTCATCCAAGAAGCTTCTTCTGTTCATTTGGGACAACCTTTGAGACATGACCTGGATGACTGAGAATCTCCATAGACACATGTTTTAAATTTACCAAAGTTGGGAAATACCATTTCAGCTAAACAGCTAAAGATGGATTATTTGCCTGGCAACTTAGAACTGAATGACTGGGTTTCTTGATTGCTACAGCAAAAAATATCTTATGATGGTGATCTTTTCATCCTTGGAATCATCCTAAACCTTTATGATAATTGCTCAACCAACTTTTGGCTTCATCACTCACAATTGCTCCATACATTACTGTGCATTCAAGGCTCAAACAATGGGACAGGCTGAAAATGTATGGGAGATTTCAATATTCCTCATTTCAGGAAATCTCAGCAACCAGATAAATTTGAGAAATGTTCAACAAAGCTGCCCGTAATCCGGCAAAATTTCCAGCTGCATGAATTGATAGCAATCTTCATAACTACCGAAAATGAATTGGTTTTGCTTTGTCTAGATTATCTGTTTATACACCCTGCTCATTCTCTGTACACAGGCAAAGCACAATCTGTGAACGTAACAAGGCTGAGGACATATAAAGCTAAAAGAAAAAGTAATGTTAACAGAAGATTCGCCTTTTCGGAATGCTATAAAATGGGATAGAGTTGGCAAAGCATGTTACATTCATGCTGTTAAACTATTCCTACATCAAGGAAAGGGACACCACAATGGGTAAAATAAATTGAGAAAGCAATTAACTAACCCAGCAGTTACTTATTTGAAAGTAAATTCTACTGAACTCAGATGAAACTTTTAAGTAGATTTGTACAGAATTTTGTTCTGCCACACCCCCATGTCCATGGATAAACTATAAACATCTGGATTACTTATTGTTTTGCATTCATCCAGCTTTCTCTCTCTCTTCTCTCTCTCTCTCCCTCTCTCTTTCCATTAAAACAATAGCTTTTCCTTGTATGATAGGTTCCTGCACCTTATATTGTTTAATTTCACCAACTAGAGAAAAAAAAAATACCAGTACTTTTGATAAATGTGTATTCCAATACTGGTAGTTCTCAACTTATGACCACAATTGAGCCCGAAAATTTATATTGCTAAGTGAGAAATTTGTTAAATGAGTTTTGCCCCATTTTATGACTTTTCCTCCCACATTTGTTAAGTGAACCACTGCAGTTGCTAAATTAGTAACATGGTTGTTAAGTGAATCTGACTTCCCCATTGACTTTGCATGTCAGAAAGTTGCAAAAGGGGATCACATGACCCTGGGACACTGCAACCATCATAAATATGAGCCAGTTGTCAAGCATCTGAATGTAAATCACATGGCCGTGGGAATGTTGCAACGGTTATAAGTGTGAAAAATGGTCATAAGTCACTTTTTTCAGTGCTACCTGTATTCAATAACCTGTGGTAGAGGGTTTTAAGAAGAGACTGGACAGTCCCTTGTCTGAAATGGTATAGGATCTCCTACTTGAGCAGGGGGCTGGACTAGAAGACCTCCAAGGTCCCTTCCAGTTCTATTTTGATTCTGATTTCCAATTCTATGTAGAAGGTCGTCCAAGTGTTGTTAACATGATCGGAGAACCAAGAACTGAGTCCTGAACGAAAGCATTCAAATGCTCGAGGGATGTGGAGCCACCGGGATTCTTCCAGCCACTCTCAACAGACTGAACAAAATTCTGGGATGCTGGGATTTTCGACCGCCCATTTGTCCACATCAAAAGCAAACTTGTAGGAACTGGCTGCCGGGGGCCTTGACTGCAGTGGAGATCACCGTGTCTTTGTCCTCTGCTACGAGGGGGGGAAATTCTGAACCAGATGTTTGGAACGAGCATTTCCCCATCGGTTGGAAAGATGTGGTCTGGAGGACCCTGAGGCTTTCTGTGTCATTTTCCTTTTCAGTTTCCAATTGTCTAGCATAATGAGGAGTAACACTCAGCATTGCATCAGGAGTTTGGCTTTCCCAATTAACTTTGATGAGCTCAGCTTGAGAGGAAACGTCTGGTAAGAGACCATTTACAAAAGAGCCGTAAGAGCTCGTGAGGCCATTTCTAATTGTACTGGAATGTCAGAATGCTGTTGGAACACTTTTAAAAGCTGCTCATAATTGTTTCACTAGATTTTTGCTTCCAGGCATTAATTCTAACCCAATCAGAATGGACCAAAAATAGTTGGTCAATCGCATTTAACAAGCCAGTGTGGTTGTGCAAGATCCCGAGGTTGCAGGACTTAAGACGACCAGTGTGTATAATTGGTTTAAGGCAAGGGTGTCAAACTCAATTTCATTGAGGGCTGCATCAGGATTGTGTTTGACATCGGAGGGCCGGGGGCGTGGCCAGGATGGGCGTGGCCAGGGGGCGTGGCAGTACTCTGCCTCTTGCAGCACTCTCCCAGTCAAAAGGGGGCAATTACAAAATGTGGACTTTGCTTTGTGACATCCAGATCCAGCGAGCAAGGGGTGTGAGCTGCACAGAAAATACACTTTTGTTTGGTTGTGAAGAAATATCCCCAAAGTCTGATGTACACTAAATGTAGACTGACTTTTAGATACACACCTTCCCAGCAAACAGCAAATTTTGAAGCTCCAGGTAAAGAGGATTCATTTTAGGATGAGTAACCACAGTTTGCATTTTGGAGGTTCCTAAAAGAATGCTGGGAAACTCTGTATTTTAAAGAACATTTGAGGGAGGGGTGCAGAATAGCCCTTCTCTGCCTGAGGCTGTGGAGACCAAGCACCAATCAAAACACTGTTTGTGAAGCAAAACGCTGACAGGGTAAGTCACTAGTATATGAAAATAACAGCAAACTCCACTCCCTTCTAGTCCTGATGATGTTACCTTGTTTGTTTGTTTGTTTGTTCCTGGTGTTGTTTCTAGCCTAATCTTTATTGCCCTGCTTACATGACCCCCCAGCCATGCCCACCAAGCCACGCCCACAAAACCGGTAGTAAAAAAAATTGAATTCCAGCACTGTACTAAGGATCTAATGGCCTAGCTGGAGGAGTGAACAGTGAGGGTTGGAAGGCAGACAAATTATCTACTCAGATCATTTCACTTTTTGGAAGATTGTTCTGCTTTATTGAGCCAGGACTGAATTGACAAGGGCAAGATAATAATAATGAATAGATTTACAATTTAGAATAACAGGAGTTGGAAGGGACCTTGTAGGTCTTCTAGTCCAACCCCCTACCCAGGCAGGAAATTATTTATTATTATTTATTTGATTAAATTTATATACCACCTCTCTCCCAAGAAGGGACTCAGGGCGTTGTACAACCAGCTAAAAAACAGGACATAGAATAAATAACAATTAAAAAGAAATTAAAATTTAAAATTAGATGCTAGGCCAGACCGGCCTGTTTGAACAAATGTGTCTTTAATGTGCGCCGGAAGGTCTGCAGGTCTATGATGGTACGGATCTCTGGGGGCAATTCATTCCAAAGGGAGGGTGCCCCCACAGAGAAGGCTCGAACCCTGTCTGGGCTGCCAGATGACAACATCCAGGCAATGGCACCCCCAAGGAGGCCCACCCTGTGCGAATGCACTGGCTGGCAGGAGGCTGATGGTGGCAACAGGTGGTCCCGTAGATACCTGGGTCCCAAGCCATGGAGCACTTTAAAGGTAAAAACCAACACCTTGAATCGCAGCTGGAGGGCCACAGGGAGCCAGTGTAGCTCACGCAGGAGAGGTGTAATATGGGAGCTCCGAGGAGCCCCCAAAATCACCCATGCGGCCGCACTCTGCACCAACTGCAGCCTCCGGATGCTCTTCAAGGGGAGCCCCATGTAGAGAGCATTGCCATAATCTAGGCGGGAGATAACGAGGGCAGAATTGATTGTGTGAAGAGCACCCCAATCCAGAAAGGGCTGAAACTGGAAGATCCTTTGGACCTGATAAAAGGCCCCCCTGGAGACGGCTGTGATCTGATCTTCTAACGACAGCTGTACATACAGGAGGACACCCAGATTGTGAGCCCCTTCTGTCGGGGTTAAGATCTCTCCCCCCATGGCCAGTGATGAAGCAAGCTGGCTGTATCTGGGCACAGGAAACCACAACCACTCGGTTTTGGCTGGGTTGAGCTGGAGCCTGTTTAGACCCATCCAACTCTGCACGGTCTCCAGGCACCAGTTCATCACTTCGACGGCTTCACTGGGGTGGCCTGCGGTGGAAATGTACAGCAGATGATCTCACCCAGCAACTTTACATAAATGTTGAACAGTATGGGCAAGAGCACTGACCCCTGAGGCATATCAAGGGCCTCGGGGCTGACCTCTGCCCCCCTGCCAACACAAATTGCAAACGATCGGAGAGGAAGGAGGAGAACCACCGTAATACGGTGCCTCCCACTCCCAACCCCCGCAATCGCTGCAACAGGATACTGTGGTCAACAGTATCAAAAGCCGCCAAGAGGTCTAATAGGAAATGCTATACCATCTCAGACAATTGGTTATCCAATCTCTTCTTTAAAACTTCCAGTATTGGAGAATTTACAACTTCTGGAGGCAAGTTGTTCCGCTTACTAATTGTTCTAACTCTCAGGAAATTTCTCCTTCATTCTAGTTGCTTCTCTCCTTGATTAGTTTCCACCCATTGTTTCTTGTCTTGCCCTCAGGTGCCGTGGAGAATAGCTTGACTCCCTTTTTTTGTGGCAGCCCCTGAGATATTGGAACATTGCTATCATGTCACCTCTAGTCCTTCTTTTCATCAAACTAGACATACCCAATTCCAGCAACCGTTCTTTATATGTTTAGCCTGAAATGGTTCAATTGTACATGTTCCCACTTCCTGACTTAATTACCAACCATTGTTTTTGACTTCTTTTCTGATAAGGCATTGTAAAATTAGGATTCTGTGCCCAAGGAATAGAGAAGACCAACAGGTGAAGGAAAAACAAAATCAGCAACTATCATTGGGTCTGGTCTTCTATGGACTGAAGAAGCTTCTTGGGTGAGAAGTGAAATGTTTTCAAAGAAGATAACCCAAGAAAGTCCAGTTGCCTTTTGGAAAAAGCACTTTTGGGACAACCATGGCCTGGATGGTTGAGAATCTCCATAAGTCTGTCCCATAGGATCAAATATCAGCATTAGAATTGTGATAGTAAAGTACTTATAAACATGCCTAGCAGAATGCCGTGTCTCATTAATGGATTGTGTTTTTTTGTGATATGATTTAAGTTTTATATATCCAAAAGCACATTTGTTCCTTACATGGTCTTTACAATACTCCGACATGTGCACTGATGTAGCTGATCTGTCCATTTAGAGATGACCTTTTATTTGTTCCTACAATATGAAAGGCACACAGAGCTTGTAATGAATTGTTAGTCAAGAATGAGACAACAAATCCTCTCCAAATCCCTGCTGGGAATGTGTCAGTGGGGTTAAATCTTCACTTTATCCATGAAAAGGATCAACAACAGAAGGTGTTGAAAAATTGGTGGATGAGAACAAATCGGCATGGAGAGTTCTTCTTAAAATGTGCTGATTAACTGAAAATCAATCAGTTCTTCTGAATTAGAGTTGCTTATGAATCAGCATTCTATTTCCCTGCAGTTTTGTTAAAGCTTTTCAGTTGCTAAGATCAGCAAACGTATCGCGCATCAGTATTATTGTCCAGAATAATGCCAGCAGTCAAGAAGATGTTTGTGTCTCAACACATACTTCTAACAATTGCTTTGGGATTCATCAATTCATTTAAAGAACCCTCAAGATTTGCATGCATTCTTGAAAAAAATTACAACAAAAATATCCCTAGCTAAAGAAAATCAATTTAAAGGCAACAGTAAATGTTCAATTATAAGGCAAGATTGATTTGTTTGTATATGGAGTAGCATCATCAGAGGTTTTCATAGTGAAGAGAATATATTATAAGATATAAAATGCATAGCAATGTACTCTCTTCAATCCTGTCTCAGTCTTTGGCGATTTCCATTAAGTCACTATATCTAGCATGTGCCAGTCTAGACTGAAAATTCATACACAGGCCCAGATAGTAGTATTCCTTAGCTTGAGTCTGTACCTGCTTCACACTCCTTAAAACTCTGTCACAGTTAAGAAATCCAATCATCTGGGTGTGGTTTCTGGAAGAGAGGAGAAGCTGCTTGCAGTAAAAAATATATATATAGATGCAATAGCGTGCAAAGATAATTGAATCCAGATTTGCAATTACTAAAATATGCCAAACAACAGTGAAGTGTCAGAGGTATCCAAACACCCCATCAGTAACTAAGGATGAATTCTACTCCAAATCAACATTCAGCTCCAGTGATTTCATAAGATGACAGCATTTTTATCTCAGTTGGCCGTCTATATTTCAGGATTTATTAAACACATTTACACCTGAAGGACCAGGTTAGGGATAGATCTTCATGGAGAAAAATCTATTTATTGTGGTTGCTAGGAGTGAACAGCACACTTGATGTTACCTAATCAATATTTGCACAATGTGGTAAATCCTAAGACTTGGACAGAGCTACTGAATCTTGTCTCCAAGCTGATGAAATACATGTCATGCTTCTGTTAAGTATATGATTAAAGTGGAAAATACTTGCTCCTTGTGATAGGAATTAACCACAGAAAGTAGCCATGATTCTTTCCAGAAGCAAGAAATACAAGGGCTATGGAGATTCTCAATCATTCAAGTCATGTCCCAAAGGTGCTTTTTCAAAAGGCAACTGGACTTCCTTTGTTTTTCCTTGAAGATGTTACTCTTCTCATCCAAGAAGCTTCTTCAGTTCTGACTGAATGGTGTAGGATGGAAGGATTTCTATTCCTTGCAGTCATCTGGTTCATTAGCATTCTTTCTGAGAGTCATCTACATTAAGATCGAACAACCCTGTGGTGGAATTCAATTTTTTTACTACCAGTTCTTTGGGTGTGGCTTGGTGGGCGTGGCTGGGGGGGTGGTCATGTGACTGGGTGGTCAATTTTTGTAAGCAGGGCAATAAAGATTAGGCTAGAAACAACACCAGAATGTTTTTTTTTCCTGCCTTCCTTACAGGATTAACCCTGTAAAGTGGGAAAAAACAAAAGGAGATTTCTTCTAACAACTGATTCTCCGAACTAATTAAAAAATGTGCTACTGGTTCTAGTGAACCTGCTAGAACCTGCTGAATTTCACCTCTGGTCATATAGCAGGAGTGTCCAACCTTGGCAGCTTTAAGACCTGTAGGCTTCAATTCCTAGAAGAGCAAAAATCAAGAATCTGGGAGCATAACCTCAGACTGACAGAAGGGAAGTTCAAAAGTAATGTTGAAAAATATTACTTCACTTAAAAAATCTTGGAACCAGCTTCCAACCGAGATAGTGGGTCCATCATCAATAACTGGGTTTAAGTATAAATATATATTCTATCATCTGACAAAAATTTAAAAAAAAAACCTTCAAAGGGGAGACGATGAACTACTAGGTCTTTTTCTGTTTTCTATGTTTCTGGTCAGCAAAATCTTGGTCAAAACAAATGGTTCACTCTGATGCATGAATATAATGAGAGAACAAGTATTCAAAATATTCCTGTTTTTAATCATTAGCATCTTTTAACTAGGATGGAAAACTAGCATATAGAGAGCGCCTGACAATACTAAACTAGACTGGACCAATTTTCTTCAAAGTAACTGAGAGGGTTCTTGAGCAGGTCAGCCCCATATCACATCATTTCCTCTTTTCGGTGGCACCATTTCATTCATTAGGAAAGAACTACAAAATATTTTTGCATGTACAGTACCTCTAAAACAATTCCCTGTTATACACATCACATGGACCCGACACCCAAAAAAGCCGGAAAGTACTCTATTTCTCTCTCATGTGTACAACAGCAGATCACATCCAGGAGCAAACTAATAGCAGGGGTCATCCAAGATGCAAGCTTAATTTTAGAAGTTCTGCACATATGTAGCCTAGCAACCAACTAGCACTGGGGAAGTTTATGCTGAGTGTCGTATGGATATAATACAGTCTGCTGTATTTTTTGTATCTTGTTCCCAAGTGACTCTTACTTCTGGTTTGCTATGTTTCCAGATGACTCTTTTTCTATTGCATTACTCATGTAGCGTTGTTGGTTGTACTGAATCTGTTTTGCTTCTAAATCAAGTAAGCTTTGCCAAGTTCTTAACCTATTCAATATACTTTGTTTATTCAAAGACAGATAAAATACAGAGTGATTTATATTACAAAACTTTCAATGTCTTATTTTCCTTTTATGAGACAGTATCTCTCTTTTTTGAATCACCTGCAGTACAATTGTGCCAATAACTTGAAATAAATCAGTGCCAACTATATTTAGAAAACCAAAAACTCATTCTAGAAAAGAAAATACAGATCCATTTAAAACCAAGGGTAGCTTCTGAATGATTTTCAAGGATAGTTTCAGGTACAGTGAATTATAGTGCTCTAAAAGTGAGATGGAAGGGGATGTGGTGGCTCAGTGGCCCTGCTTGTCAATCAGAAAGGTCGATAGTTCAGTGGTTCGAATCCCTAGCGCCGTGTAATGGAGTGAGCTCCCATTATTTACCTCAGCTTCTGCCAACCTAGAAGTTTGAAAGCATGTAAAAAATGCAAGTAGAAAAATAGGGAGCACTTTGGTAGGAAGGTAACAGTGCTCTGAGCGCCTTTGGCATTTAGTCATGCTGGCCATATGACCACAGGATTGTCACCAGACTGCGCTGGCTCTTCGACTAAGAAACTGAGATGAGTACCGCCCCCTCGAGTCGGGAACTACTAGCACGTATGTGTGAGGGGAATCTTTACCTTTTACCTTAAACATAAGATGACAAGGGCTTGAAGGATCATCAATAAAGCTTTCCTGACTAGAAACTATCACAATTGCTTCGTAAGAACATAAAGTACCAGTATATAAGCTGTTCAAAGATTTGTTCTGATGTTCCAGGAGGAGAGGTAAATCCATGATCTCAGATTGTGAATCTGTTCTCAGTAGGCGATCAGACTCCATCTAGAAGCTAAGTTGGAAATCTTCTGGAAGCAGAGGGTTTACAACAGCCACTCTTATCTTGTTGGGATTAGCCTAACCCAGACATGGGCAAACTACGGCCTGCGGGCCACATCCAGCCCGTTGGGCTTTTTAATCCGGCCCGCAGAACTAGTTACTAGCAGGAATCAGCCCAACGAAAAGTTAAGCATTATGTGCTCTGAAGTAAATTATTAACTCAGATGGTAAAATACTCATTAATCACATTAGCAGTAGCTTATGTGTTTCATTTACAAAATTTATTTTTCTAGTTTCCTAAATTATTAAAATCTGGATTAAATCAGTTCTTACTTTGGGTTCATGAA
>JAEANM010011316.1:0-15332 GCA_017656035.1 Myanophis thanlyinensis | reverse complement strand
CCATTGATGAATTCCGGAACCACTGAAAATAATGGCTGCTTCTATGACACAGTCATGCAGCCCAGCGATGTGCATCCTACCCTCCTTCCCGAACATAATATTCAGAGACCTTCAAAAGATGTGGAGGAGGAGGCTTTGATGCTTGGTGGGGTCGGACTTGGACCTAAGGACTACAGAGGCCCTGTTTTAGGAAGGAGAGGCCTATGGAGACTCTGTGAAGGAAGGAAAGTCCTGTGGAGACCTAAAAGATGGGTTATGGGAGGCCTCTGCAAGGAAATCCTGGATCTGCACTAGGCCTCTAAGACTTTCATCCAGCCCTGAGGTAGCCAGTGTTCCACTTAGAATAGAATAACAGAGTTGGAAGGGACCTTGGAGGTCTTCTAGTCCAACCCCCTGCTTAGGCAGGAAACTCTACACCACTTCAGACAAATGTTATCCAATCTCTTCTTAACAACTTCCAGTGTTGGAGCATTTACAACTTCTGGAGACAACTTGCTCCCCTGATTAATCATTCTGCCAGGAAATTTGAGGGGCTCCTACAAAATTGAGAGGGTCAAGCTAGTCTCCAAAGCACCTGAAGGCACGGCAAGAAACAATAGATGGAAACTAACCAAAGGGAGAAGCAAGCTAGGACTAAAGAGAAATTTCGTAAGGGTGAGACCAATCAACCAATGGCATAGTTAGTCTTCAGAAATTGTGGGTGCTCCATCACACACAAGCAACACAGTTACAATATAATTTAAAGTCTTTACAGTCTAATACTGTAAGCTAACTCTTAAATGCTGAAAATGCAGGATCAAAATACATAAACATAGAAACAGCATTGCAAACCTATTCCAGATTAATAAAATCAATTCTGTTAATTAGAATGTTTGTTTAAAAAGACATAACTCTGACAAAAGAACTCCAGCTCTGTATTAACATTTTAAAAACTTCTTCCCTGGCCTAATCTTGTCAAGAAAAGGAGAGATTCAATCTAGAAATAAGGAGGCATTTTCTGACAATGAGAACAATCAACCAAAGGAACAGCTTGCCTTCAGAAGCTGTGGGAGCATCCTCATTGGAGGCTTTCACAAAGAGATTGGACTGCCATTTGTCGGAAATGGTCTATGGTCTCCTACTTGGGCAGGAAGTTAATCTAGATGATCTACAAAGTCCCGTCCAACTCTGTTAATCTGTATGATCTGTAAATTTTTATTGTTTATTCAAAGCTGTGCTGACTGCATTCCTACAGCTTTGTTATCACCTGTTAAATGGTTCTTGGCTGTCTGCCCAGAGCTATTAACCGAAGGGAGAGAGAATGGTGGTGGTGACCTCTCTTGCATTTTATTTTCCCAGCCTGAGTTAAAGGGACTGGAATTTTTTTGCTGAGGAAATGGCTGTGTGGTTATTTCTTCTTTTTCTTTTCTGTTCCTTTGGTTAATTACAAACTAGTAGGAACGTTTGAGGTGTGTGTGAACTACTGGAATTGTTAGGCAGGCATGCAGGCAGCCTTGACTATTCAGCCAGTTCGCAGAACTCCACAAAGAATTAACAAACAGTTCTCCCAAACCAGTATGAACTGGTTAAATCCCACCACTGCTATAGTTAGTCATTGACTTACAACAGTTCACTTAGTGACCATTTGAAGTTACAACAGCATTAAAAAAAGTGACTTATGACCATTTTTCAGACTTATGACCATTGCAGCATTCCCATAGTCATGTGATTTACATTCAGATGCTTGACAACTAACTCACATTAATGATGGTTTCAGTGTCCTGGGGACATGTGACCTCCTTTTGCCACATTGTGACAAGCAAAGTCAATGGGAAAGCCAGATTCACTTAATAACCAGGTTATTAATTTAATAAGTGCCATGATTCTCTTAATAAGTTAAGAAGAGAAGTCGTAAAATGGGGCAAAATTCACAAATTTCTCACTTAGCAACATAAATTTTGGGCTCAGTTGTGGTCGTAAGTTGAGGACCAGGTATAACATGAGATGGAGTTATATGAGTTCCAGCAACTGAACTATTTTCTATTTAGAATACATAAATGCCCTGTACATTCAAACCTTTTTAATTTTCTTTCCAAGTGTCTTCTTACAAACCAAAAGGGAGGGAGATTTCTTTACTGATAACAGAGAAGCTAGAGTCTGGCTGTTTATATACAATAATGGTTTACAGGTAGTCCTTGACTTATAACCATTAGTTTAGTGACTGTCTGAAATTACAGCAGCATGAAAAAAAGTGATTTACAACTAGTCTTCAGACTTACAACTGTCACAACTCCTCATGGTCACATGATTAACATTCAGGCATTTGGCAACTGGCATGTAATTACAATGGTTGAAGCATCACAAGATCATGTGATCACCACGTGCAAACTTCCCAGCCAGCTTCTGACAAGTGAAGTCAATGGGTTTGCTTAATGACTGACCTATTTTCTTAACAACTGCATTTAATAATAGTAGCAAAAAAGGTTGTAAAATGGGAAAAACTCGCTTAACGACTGCTTTGCTTAGCAATGGAAATTTTGGTCCCAACTGTGGTCATAAATTGATGATTACGAGTACAGGTAGACTTGCAACAGTTCATTTAGTGATCATTCAAAGTTACAATGGCATTGAAAAATGTGGCTTATGACCATTTTTCACAGTTATGACCTTTGCAGCATCCCCATGATCATATGATCAAAATTCAGATAATTGGCCACTGATTCATATTTGTGATCATTGCTGTGTCCCAAGGTCATGTTTTTGTGGGCTTCTTACAAGCAATTAATGGGAAAGCCAGTTTCACTTAATATCTATGTTATTAACTTATCAACTGCAGTGATTCACATAACAACTGTGGTAAGAAAAGTCATAAAATGGGGCAAAACTCACTTAACAAATGTCTTACTTAACAACAGAAAATTTGGGCGCAATTATGGTCATAAATCAAGGACTATCTCAACAATCTGGGAATCAATTATAACAATCAGATTGTGTTTCACTGGATGTACAGATGCTAAATTGTAGCTCTGATCCCCTGCTATTTGTTTTTTTTTAATAACAATGTTATTATTACATTATTACAAATAGATAAAAGCTAATAGAAACTTCAAAAAAAGGAGAAATAGAAGAAATAGAAATTCTTAGAAATAGAAAAATAGAAAGAACATATAAAGGGGAAGAGAATAATAATATGATAAAGAAAAAGTATATATAGACATTACTTCCCCTTTTCTCACAAGTATAAACAACTTATCACCTTATCTTAAAGTATACCAAACAATCTTCCCTTCCCGTATTTCACTCTTATCTACAAAACAGACCCTTAAAACTTCATTATTCAATTCTGGTGAGCAAAGGTCAACTAAATGTTACCAGAAATAATAATCTGATCACCTGCTGCTTTTTAGGGCGTAAAAAGGGGGCCAAGCCTTACTGCTGATAATACAATGCTACACATATTTCCTTAGAACAGTGTTTCTCAGCCATAACACCTTTAAGTGAGAGTTATTAAATAATGGGACAGCTTGCCTCCTGGAGTTTTAGGTGCTCCGTCACTGGAGGGTTTTAAGAAAAGAGTGGAAAACTGTTTGTCCGAGATGGAATGAAGATCCCTGCCTTGGACAAGGGGTTAGATTAGAAATCTTGGTCTGGGAATTAAAGTCCATACTTTTTAAAGGTACTGAGGTTGGAAAAACACTGCCATAGAAGGAAATGTCATTTGGTTCAGTAGAATTTCTTCCCCTTCCACTTTAACCCCATTTTCTCCTGTCTGTAAAATCCTGAATCAACTTACGGGGTCCCAGCAGATATCCAGCACTGTTCAGAGTCCACCCACGTTTGTCCTTGGGCTACGGAAGGAACATTAGGAAACATGATGTTAAACTTGCATTCGCCTTGTTGGATTATAATCTGCCCTTCCTCCTCAAAAGTCAAAGTAGCAGCGGAGCACGTTTTACAAAATTTAAGACAGTCCCGGGTCCAGTGTTTTTCAACCTCAGGAAATTTAAACTCCCAAAATTATTTTCTTCAAAGCTGGCTCGGGAATTCTGGGAATTGAAATCCACACAGTTGAAATTTGTTGAAGCTGAGGCAGGAATTATTACAGGAATCTAAATTCCCATGAATAAAAAAGTTTAATTTATGGGAATTTTTAAAAATTAATGTTTTATTGACTTGCTGGAAGGAAGACCAGAGGAAATGTTAAGTGGCATAAAAAAATCAATTGGCTGGATAATTAATCCTCTCAATGATTGTATCCCACATCTATTTTTAGACTAGAAGAAAGGGGCAGAAATTTAAGAGGGCAAAATCCATGATTTGGGGGGGGGGCACATTTCCCCTTCAAAATTATAAAAACGTATCTGTAAAATTTCATTTCAAAGGAACGAAAAAGAAAAACTCATCCTCACAAGGGAGAAAATTTGCACTGTTCTATTTCTTTTTGTTCAATATCTTCCAGATCTGAGAGAAAAATGGAAGATACCAAGAAAAGAACTAGAAGTCCTATCATCATCTGAACCAAGAAAAATGCTGCTTTATAAAACCTTAGTAAGACATCAGGAATACTGATGTTTTAGTCACCTCATTATTAAAAAAGATGCTGAGACTTTGGAAAGGGTGAAGAGAAGAGCAACAAAAATGATTAGAGGGCCGGAGGCTAAAACATATAATGAACGTTTGCAGGAATTGGATATGTCAAATCTAGTAAAAAGAAGAAACAGGGGTGACACGATAGCAGTGTTTCAATGTTTGAGTGGCTGTCACTAGGAAGAGAGGGTCAACCTGTTCTCCAAAGCACCAGAGGGCAGGACAAGAAGCAATGGATGGAAACTAATCAAGGAGAGAAGCAACCTAGAACTAAGGAGGAATTTCCTGACAGAACAATTAACCAGTGGAATGACTTGCCATCAGAAATTGTGGGTGCTCTTTCACTGGAGGCTTTTAAGAAAAGAGTAGACAGCCACTTGTCTGAAATGGTATAAGGTCTCCTGCCTGAACAGGGGGCTAGTCTAGACCATTGTTTCTCAACCTTGATGATTTTAAGATGTTTGGACTTCAATTCCCAGAATTCCCCAGACAGCAAAGATTTGCTGGCTGGGGAATTCTGGGAGTTGAAGTCCAAACATCTTAAAGTCGCCAAGGTTGAGAAACACTGTTCTAGAAGATCTCCAAGGTTCCTTCCAATTCTATTATTCTGTATTCTGTATTATCTCCTTTCTTAGATTTTCTTTCAATGGCAAAATGGTGTTCACATGCTCTGAATGGAATTTTCTCAGAGTGATATATTGTCTTGTGGGCTAGGTAGCCATGGAACATATCTATGATTTGCTCTGAGGAAGAACCTCTCAAAAAGGCCATGAAATTGGGTGTGTGTGGAAACCTTTTCACACCCAAGCAACTAGTACAGAACTGAGACACAACCACCTTGTTTTTCTAGTTGGTAACTCTTGTATGGATCACAATAATTCAGACTCCATTTTCCCCTTCACTGATGGATGGAAATGCCACAGTAGTACAGATATTCTTGGTGCAGATATTCCTCCATAGTTAATCATACATATGCTTTAAAAAACAGCCAACACCATGGAGCATTCACACCTGAAATCTACAATCTTAAATTCTGTCATCCATGGTATAACCACTTGTTCCTTCTGTCTGTGAGAGCCAGACACTAGTACTCTAATTTTCCCCCAATAAATTGACAAGATAGATTTGGAAGTTCTGATACAACTCACCACAAATGCAACTCCATGACAGTCCCCAAGCAGCACACAGAAGAGCAAAGAAAAGCAAAAGTACCAAGAATTCTTCATCTGGGTAGAGGAAAAGAAGAGAAACAAAGAAAAAAAGAATGTTTTCCATGACATTTCTTTGCTAATAAATTTTTCCTTTGTAGGAAAATAGGATTACAATATCTTCTTTGGTTTTATTATCATCTCTGATATTTTTTGATTTTGATAAATAAACACACAATTTATCTGAAATTATATTGCCACTATGTTGATAATATACACATGTTGTATCAAAATGAACCAAAATCTGAATTCAGTTATTGTCTATATGATATGTAGACCATGTTTTTTTCAGTAAACCATAATTAAGCAAAGTTTGGATTAGTGTGCTGTGTGAACTCTATAATAGCTCTTTTTCTATGTCTCTCACAGTCTTTTACCATAGCCCTGCAAGCATTCTGAATTATAATTCTTATAACCTACAATCACATCAGATGCTAAAAGACATGGAATTGCACTTCCATTAAGGCTATCTTATCAAGTTGTCAAAAACCCAAATGATCACTAGATCCAAAAGATATTTTCTGTGCCTATGCTGCTATCTAGTGATTATCCAGATTTTTACAGTTCATAATGGATTGTTTTAGTTCTACAAACATGGTTAATACTTCAAGAAAATTGCTATTTTTACAGACCTTATACAATGTGAATAAACAGTCAAAAATTTGGGTAAAACAATTTGGAAAATTGTTCTGCATAAAAAAAAACAAGCGTTCTCCCATCAAGTTTCAATGATTGCATTTCAATAATTAACTGTGGTTCAGATTTTTCCTTCACTCCATGATCCAAGGTCCTATGATTTTTGACCTCTAATTCTTGAAAATATTCTATGCTTTTAGAATATTTCACCAAAATGCTTTGAGACTGTTTACATACCTGAAGGTACATGGTATGTATGCTTGCTAGATACAAGCATACAGATGTTTGGCTAATAGGATTCTGGAATCACTGAACAGCAGTACAACAGGTAGAAACTCTACAGATAAAGACTTTTTTCAGTATTCTTTTCTGTCACATGCCCACCTTAAAAAAACAGTTAGCAACCCTTTCATATCCCACATAAATGTTGCTGCCAGATTACCCTCACCCACCAACCAACCAACCAAAACCACCTTACAGATCAAAGGAATCATACCTTAATGTCTTTATTGAATTGCAGGAGTTCTGATTCCCCAGACAGGAAGGAACCCAAGTTTTATAGAGGGAAGAAACATGGATTTGGGTGCGTCATTACTCTGCAGACAAAGCATATAAGGATGTCAGTATAATTGCCAATAATGGTCCCATAAGGCCCACTTGCAAAGGGCAGGAGGGGAGCTGTTGATTCCTTTTAGTGTTTATTCACATCCTGTGTCAGAAAATGGATAGAAAATTGGGGTAATTAGCCCTACTTGACTAGTCAATTAATTGGAGGAGAGCAGCTACAAGTAGAAGACACATTCCATGTTGTTTGTAAAATAGGAAGAAAATAGAGTCCACTTTGATTGGCTCTCCTTCTGCCAACCTTATCTGGGAGAGCATCAATCTTACAGCTGTTTTATATATTATCCATCCTCAGTACCACAGTTTCTCTGGCCAGTTTTTTGACATTTACATTTTTAATGGATCTCTGGGAGGCCAAATGAAACTTTTTGCACAATGTATTTATTTTATTTATACGGCACCCATCTTACTCTGATCAGTGATTTTTTTCTTCTTCTAATAATAATTAGGAAAACATTAATACTAATCTTCCTAAATAGGCCAAAACATTTAGCCACTTCCATTCCACTGATATTATCATCAGATCTACAAGGCACTTGGAAAGAACTGAAAATACAGGTAGTACAGGTTGTTTAGGGACCATTCAAAGTTACAACAGGGCTGGAAAAAGTTTTTCACACAATCGTTGTGGCATCCCCATGGTCACATGATCAAAATCCAGATGCTTGGCAACTGACTCATATTTATAACCTTTGCAGTGTCCTGGGGTCACATGTTCATCTTTGGCGACCTTCTGACAAGCAACGTCAATGGAGAAAACAGATTCATTTAACAACCATGTTACTAACTTAACAACTTGCAAGGATTCACTTAACGAATGTGGCAAGGTTGTTGTTGTTAGTTGCGAAGTCATGTCCAATCCATCGGGACCCCATGGATAATGTTCCTCCAGGCCTTCCTGTCCTCTACCATCCCCTGGAGTCCATTTAAGCTCACACTGACTGCTTTAGTGACTCCATCCAGCCCCCTCATTCTCTGCTGTCCCCTTCTTCTTTTACCCTCAATTGTTCTCAGCATGAACCCTTCCTTCTCATTAGATGGCCAAAGTATTTGAGTTTATCTTTAGTATCTGGCCTTTTAAAGAGCAATCAGGGTTGATCTCCTCTAGTACTGACTTGTTTGTTCCCCTTGCAGTCCCAAGGGAACTACGTAGTTCAAAGGCCTCATTTCCCAGCCTTCCTTATGGCCAACATTCACAGCCATACACTGCAACCGGGAAAACCATAGCCTTGACCATACACACTTTTGTTGGCAGGGTGATGTCTCTGCTTTTTAGTATGCTGTCTAGCTTTGCCATAACTTTCCTCCCCAGGAGCAAGCGTCTATTAATTTATCGGCTGTAGTCCCCATCTGCGGTGATCTTGGAAGCCAGGAAAATACAATCTGTCACTACCTCAATTTCTTCCCCATCTATTTGGTTGTAGAATGGGGCAAAATTCATTTCACAAACATCTCATTTAGCAACAAAACTGTTGGGCTCAGTAGTGGTCATAAGTTGAGCATGTCCTATATTCACAATAAGCCCTTGGTTTTGCAGGTCAGGGAGAAGGATTATGTGTTAAAAAAGACATAACATCCCAGAAATCCAAATGAGATTTTATGATTACTAAGTCGGGTCTAACTCAAAGCCATGGACCATAGCAAGCCAGATCCTCCTTCTGTCCTCCAGCTTCCAGACATTGCTCAAATTCATGCTCACTGTGTCACAGACACTATCTAATCATCCCATCCCCTGCCATCCCCTTCTCCTTTGGCCTTCAATCTTTCCCAGGATCAGGGTCTTTTCCAAGGATTCCTCCCTTTTCATTTGGTGGCCAAAGTATTTGAGCATTTTATAAATGTACATTTTATATATTTTGCTCATTCTGTAAAATGGGAATGTGATTTTTATGAATGCATAAAATCAGGGAGAAGATTTGATGATGAGCAGGAACATGTAGTAGAGGTAGTCCTTGACTTACGACCTCAACTGAGCCCCAAATTTCTGTTGCTAAGGAAGACAGTTGTTAAGTGAGTTTTGCCCCATTTTGCAATCTTTCTTGTCACAGTTGTTAAAGGAATCACTGCAGTTGTTAAATAAGTAACACAGCTGTTAAGTGAATCTGGCTTCCAATTGACTTTGCTTATGAAGTTGCAAATGGTGATCACATAACTGCAGGACACTACAACAGTTGCCAAGTGTCCAAACGTTGATTCCATGGCCACAGGAATGCTGCATGGTCATAAGTGTGAAAAAGGTCATAAGTCACTTTTTTCAGTATCACCATAACTACGAATGATCACTAAACGAACAGTTATAAATCATGGCCCAAAATCACCTCTGAGCTTCTATGAATAAAAGTGGACTTGAACCTGGATCTCCTCCTTCCTAATCTAATACTACTAAAGAGATTTTGGAAATAAACTTGAGGCTGAAATTGGCTCTTTTATATGACAGCTTTCTGTTGAATTTGTTAATAGTATCATGAAAGAAGCTAAGGGACAGCCATTAGAACTTTGAATCTGGGTGGTCATAATTTCAAACAGTTACTAAGCAACTGATAATTAGTCAAGGACTACTTGTACCATGATGGAATCTCAGCTTACTTATGAAGTAACTCATTAACCAAATAGGAAGAAACAACCAACAAGACAAGGGAACCTAGAATTTCCAAATACATATATTAACATACAAAGTCCTTGCTGGCAGTGCTCATTTAACAACTACTGTACTTTGGACAGTCACTGTATGATGGCAATGAAAAAGTAACTTGGGACCAATGCCTGCATTTACAACCTTTGCAGCATCTCATTATATGTTTGCCCATTATAATCAGTTAGTATACATTGCCCTGTGCATCATCTGTGTTTCTTTTTCCTTCCCCTTGCAGATTGCCTAACCTATCTCTTCCTAAGCTGATTTCTCTGCAGTTCAACACCACCGAAAATGCTAAGGGCAAATTAAACTCGGCTCCATGACCTTAATTATTATAGTTCAGTGATTCTTGGAACCATCATGATGGCTGCGGAATTCTGGAAGTCCACATATCTTAAGTTTCCAAGGTTGAGAAATATTATTATAGCTAATTATTGTAGAACCCTTCAGGTTCAGCTGCTGCCTGAATTTGATCCTAATCAGTTTCAATCTTTTGGAATTGCTTGCTCCATTGGATGTCTATTCCTTGTGATGTGCCTGCTTAGTCTTGTCATCTTTTCCAATGAATGTGTACATGCCAACATCAATTCTTTTCTTGCTATTTATCCCTTCACCAAGGTGAGCATTCCAAAAGATAGGGCTATAATTTGGAGGAAAAGGCTATAATTTGTCTTTTTATCCAGCTTCATTAATTCAACTCCAGAAATCTTCCCCTCCATTTGGTCTTAGCTGGTTGTTTGGGGTGGTACTTCTTTGATGCTGTTAAGCAAAGGAGAGCTGTAGGCACAGTCATGTGATTTTTCACTTAGGGACCACTTCACTTTTTAATCAAGTGAAATCACTAAACAGGGACTACCTATACTTTAAAAAAAAAACTACATTTAGAAATAAACAGATCATCCCCATATTGCCCCAGATAGAGCCCTCTCTCCCTGTTCCATGATTCTTCCTAAGAAGAAATCTTTTCCATGGAGGCTGTTGTGTAGATTCTATTGACTTCCTGGAAAGTTTTGTGCTATAAAACCCTGTGCTACCATACACAATGATCACACTACTTGGAACACCGAGAATCCTAGGTCCGGTACATCCAGAAGGTACTGTGTTGAAGAAACAGTTCTGACCTTTGGTTTCTTCTCAGACTGCTTTTCACAGCATTTTGTTACATCTCTTCAGTTCTTGGCTTTAGCAGAGACTTTCATCTTAACCTAGCTCTTTTTGAAAGTAAGTGGGTCCTTTTTTGTAATAGCTCAATTAGAGCTCCTATGTCACCTAACACAGAACTATCTTTTACAGCCCTGTGAAGAGCTTTCGGGAAAGAGTCAGGTTGAACTTAAGAATTCAGGATGCTATGGGAAGGGTACCAAATAGGTCAGAACCACTTTGTTGGATATTAATAAGCTCTCAAGGGTTGAAAGAGGCCCTCAAAGACCTCTTGTAAGGTGCAAAAAGCATATTTGCACATCTATTCATTACATATTGTAATGTTCCATGATTTTCAAAGAGACTGCAAATCAGAAATCTTTGAGCTAGAGTTGCTATGTCCTTGAGCTTAAAATGGAGCCCTTGCTCTGCAGAGTTATACTTTGGTTTAGAATAAGGAATATGACCCTGATGTAAAGATGTAGGAACCTTTACCTAAGCAAAAAAAAAAGCTGAAGCATTTTTAAAGTCCAGAAATACAAGATAACATTCAGAAATGTTCAGGCAGACATTTTCCTAATTCATTGAGAAAAAGGAGGAGGTACAATTAAAATGAAACTTGCACGACTGAGGTCAGTCCCGTCAGGTAGAGTAAACCAACTCCACAGGAAGGCCAAAATATTTTGAGATTAGGTGTAATAACACAATTGTAAGTGCTGAGTGCAAATCTATTTTGCATGAGGGGATAGATAACATTTTGCTAAGCATATTAAGTATCTCAGCATACATGCAAGTTACGATCCCAGTTTCCTGGAAATAGGATTATGTTGCTCAAAGGTCCTATGTGTCAACTCACTCTTTATGATATCTTTCTTCAATTTGATAATTTTCAGATACCAGTCATGATTAAAGAATGATGGAATTACGGGTATTGCCTAACACATCCATGACCAAAGTCTATTCTGAGATAGAATTGTCATTATTAAATGTTCATCCCACTGAATCCTTTCCGTTTTGAAGCAGCTTTAAAAAGCAATTTTAAAAAATCCAAGCTAAGGAAACCCATCACCCACCCACCCCCAGAACACGATACACAATATAACATCGCCTCCTCCTTTATAGATGTCTTCTCAGAGTTTTTAAAATTAATTTCCACCTGGGCAAAGATTCCTTAGAATAGATGAGCAAAACATTGGAATATCCTTCAATGAAATAAATTCCGTAGTTGATCAAACACAGCTAAGGGCAAACAATAGAACTGCTGTCCCAAAGTTGCTTTTTTCAAGAGGCAACTGGACTTTGTTTTAATTTGAACTTGTTTTTCTTGGAGTAGAACTGCTGCTTTATTCAATTCAATTCAATCCTTTATTGTCAATGCACAACATGTGTGCAGCGAAATTGAGTGAGCCTCTGTCAGTACAATCACACAAAGCACAGAAACACATAATATATTCAGATACAGAATACATTTCCAGACTTATAAACAAATCCCTAACCCCAGGAAATGCCTGGGTTATTGGGCCATCCAGTCCCAATACCACCCAGACTTTTAGAACTTTTAGCACTGTTTTGGATTGCAGGACCCTACAGCGAATAGTGATGACAGTGAAGAAGTTAATTGGGGTTGCTCTTCCCTTTGTCATGGACATTTATACCACAGGCTGCATCCATGAAGCCAGAAACATTGTGGCTGTCCTCACACACCCTTCACACACACTCTTCACTCTCCTGCCATCTGGAAAGAGGTACTGAAGCAATGGGACCCTCACATTCAGACTGTGTAAGTTTCTTTCCACAAGCCATCAGACTTCTCAAGGCAAAGAATACTTTGTGTATTTATAGTTTTTTTTGTTCCCTAAGTTTTTAGTTTTACAGTCATGTGTAGTTCTGTGTCCTGCTTTTTTGTTGTCAGATGCAGCACCTTAGTTCTGGGGAAACATTGTTTCGTTTCACTGTGTATTGTACTGTAGAGTGTTGAAATGACAATAAAGCCTATTTGACTTGACTTGACTTTAATTTTCCTGTATTGTTTACAGGTAGACTACTCTCCACAAAGAAGCTCCAATCAGCCACCGACATCACATTAGCAGCTTTTAACTTGAGCCGCAAGTTAACTTTTCTAGTACCGGGGATGGGGTGGGGTGGGGTGGGGAGAGTCTCTTCTTTTTTTAAGGCTCCCCACCCCACCCCACTCCACTCCGCCGCGCTCTCCCCACTTCCTGCTCTGACGCTCTTGCTTTCTCTTTTCAGGTCCCCGCCCTTGCAGTCCCGCAGCTCCTCTAGCCTGAACCCTTTAACGCGTCTCGATGGTATCGGCGTGTCCGATTGGTCGTTCTGGGGCGGTACCTTCCGCCGATTGGCCGGGCGGCCCTGCGTGGCGGGGCGCGGAGGGGAGCTGTCAGGCTAGAAGAGGGAGGGGTCTTTCGTTGCCGGCCTTAGGCCCTGGCCTTGGAGAAGGGAGGCCGCCCGACGCCCAGAGCCCTTCTGTCCCCATGGGGGGTGCCTGAGTGCGGTTTTCCTTCCCCTTTCTACGGGTTGGGTGAGTGCGGTGGTAGGAGAGTGCATTGATTTAATTGCACGAAGAGTTGCGCTAAGGTGTAGGAGCGCTGGGGCGGTCCGGTGGGCGACGGGTGATGAGGTTCTCTTGCCCAAGTCCCTGAAAGAGTGCAGCCACTGGGGGGGGGGGGCGCTCCAGGGTGGGGCCCTTGTGTGGGGAATCCGGGCAATGGAGATGCACGGGGGTTGCGGCGCGCGCGGCGGAGGGAGTGGGGAGAGGCTCTTTGCAAGGGACCCGTTTACAGGCCGCTTTTGCTTGGCGGTGCTCGCCTTCCCGCGCCCCCCACCCCCCATCACTCCCCCGGGTAGGGGAGAAGTTTGCCCTTCGCAAGGCTGGTAATGAATGATAAGCTGACTGTTTTGATAAAGCCCCCTCGCCTTCCTTTACGGGAAGCGGCCCCTTGCCTTTCACAGGTGCGCTGATTCAGCAGGTCGAGACTTGTTAACTTGTCAAGGAAGCTACTTTCTTTCTGCACTGAGAGGAGATGGAAAGAGACCTCTGAAAATCAGGAGATCTGGCTGGACCCCATTAACTTTTGTCTCTGCCCTGAAGTTGTGAAAATGCTCCAAAACTGGAAGTTTTTAAGAAGAGACTGGATAATCATTTGTCTGAAAGGGTTGTAGGGCAGTGGTTCTCAGCCTTCCTAATGCCACAACCCTTTCATACAGTTCCCCCAACCATAAAATTATGGTCTCGGTTCCTAAGACTATCAAAAATATGTGTTTTCTGATGGCTTAGGTGACCCCTGTGAAAGGATCATTTGACCCCCCAAAGGGGTCACGACCCACAGGTTGAGAACCACTGTTATAGGGTTTCCTGCTTGAGCAGGGGGTTGGACTAGAAGACCTCCAAGCTCTCTTCCAAGTGCTATTCTACTCCATCCCTCTCCACCCCCATCCTGTATTTTTCCATTAAATGCAAACCTTTAGCAGCCTTTGGTAACTCCTTTAGTTTCTGTGATATACCCAAATATAAAAACATGGAAGTGGGTTGGTCACATAGCAAGATGAATTGATGGCAGGTGGACCAAGGCAGTCATAAAATGGATACCACTTGATAAAAAGCATCCACAAAAGAGACCTAAAACAACATGGATCTAGGACATCAATAAATATTGTGGGCCTAATTGGCAAAAGAAAGCTCGGTACCATATTGATTGAAAACATGAGGAAGAGGCCTTCATGCTACAATGGATAGACAATGGCAGAAATGATGATGATAATGATGGTGACCCAAACATAACTGTCTCCCCGTTTCATTTCCCTTCTCGCTGTTAAGCCTTGAAAGGGACTTCCATGTTAAACAATATATTAAACACACTGTAAACATACCTTTAAAGGTACTTATAAAGAAATAGTAAGAACCTATAGAGCTATAGCCCCTCTCATTTTACTTTTTAATACCTGTGAGCAAATGTAGTATATATGAATGATGCATGTATATCCACTCCCAAAATTGTTGGAAGTATTTCTGTTTTAACACAGACACAAACAGAATGGGACAGGTAATTATACCAGCTAGAATATGACAGAAATCCACCTAGAATAAGAATTTAGGAGATAACAGAATTGTTAGAGGAAAATTAATTTCCTTCTTTCCAGTCAGTTTTGAAAGAGATTCCTGTTCCCATAAAAGATTGGTAGAAATCCTTGTATCTTGAGCTTTTCTAAGTTAAATGACAAGAAATCTCTTGATGATGATGTTATCCAGTTGTGTCTGACTCTTGGAGATTCTATGGACCAAGTCTCTCCACATCTTCTGATCTTGTACTACTGTTGTCTGATTCAAACAACACCAAACTCTTATCTGCTTACCCAAGGGGTGTCAAACATACGGCCCAGGGGACGGATCCAGCCCGCCTGGGGATTCGGTGTGGCCCACGGGATAAATCTGCATTATTAAAAAAAAAAATGATTTTACTGTAATTTTCTTTAAAATCTGTGGTTCCTATATTATCCGCTAGGGG
>JAEANM010011315.1:0-15333 GCA_017656035.1 Myanophis thanlyinensis | reverse complement strand
GCGGTATATAAATCAAATAAATAAATTAATAAAATAAAAAATAAAAAATTTCAATGAAGGCTGCATCAGAGTTTGACTTCGGAGGGCCAGGGATGGGTGTGTGGCCAGGGTGGGCATATGATAGTCTTAAAATGAAAGTTTTTTTTTCTCTTTCTTTCCACAATTCTTTACTATATCTAGAACAGGCACTTACATGATGCCACATAATTGTAATCCAGTCCAATTCAGTCCTCCTGCAGTACTTTGCCGGCCAAAAATGGACTGCTTGGAGGCCTCATGCAGCCTCTAGACACCCATTTTTGGTCAGCTGCATGCTTCTGGAGGCCGGGGAGGCAAAAAAATGGGTTGTGCATGGGCTTCCTGGGGCTACCGTGAGGCCCATTTTTGGCTGGCAGAGTTTCTGGAGGCTGGGAAAGCCAAAAATGGGCCAAATGGACACTGCACACAGCCTCTGCATGGCCTGTTTTTGGCCTGCAGATTGCTTCTGGAGGCTGGGGAAGCAAAAAAATGGAATACAAAGAGGCCTCCTGGGGCCTCTACATGGCCCATTTTTGGTCAGCAGAGTGCTTCTGGAGGCTGGAAAACCCAAAAACAGGCCATGGGCCCCTCCCAGGGTTTCTGTGTGGGCCATTTTTGGCCAGCAGTGTTTTTGGAAGCTGAGGAGCCCAAAAATGGGATGTGGGGGGATTGCATGTGCCCTCATGGCCCGTTTGGGCCAGCAGAGTCACCACAGGCCAGTCATTTGATATTTCCTTGCCAGTCTTGTGGACCGGTTTTAAGCAGTTTGATACCACTGGTCTAGCTTGTTCAGTGTTTTATAAATCAATGCCTGTGGTTTCATTTTAGTTATCTTTTAATTACATATAGACTTTGATTTACAAGTACAATTTATAACAGACTTCTGCTGCTAAGTTATTACAAGAGTTATATCCAATTGTTTGATTGCTTTGCTGTAGTTGTTAATCGAATCTGGTTTACCTCATTGACTTTGCTTCTAAATTCATACCAGTTGCTAAGTCCTTGAATATCAACCACGTGACAGCAGGGATGTTGCAAGAGTTGTAATTGCAAAGAACAATCATAAATCACTTTTTTCAGCCCTGATGTAATTTCAAACAGTTATTAAATGAATGGATGTAAGTTGAGAGCTACTTGTATGTTTACTAGGAATACATTACAGAAAATTCAGAAGATCCAATTTGCAATAGACATGGATTGGAGTATCACATGCTTAATAGTTCTAAGAATGTTGAAGAAAAATATGATCACACAAAAAATAAAATTCAGGAATAGGTTATTCACTGATTTTGAAACACATTCAACTGAAAGGTTGTTCTATAAATCACAAAATCACATATTTTGTAAAAGTTATGAAACATATTGAACAAATCATCTTGGAAGATATATAGTAAGATTGTTGTAATATCTAAAGCTCACAGCATGTTACCATCTTACTGTTAAAAAAAGAGAAGTAAGCTTAAAATTTGAGTGAATCAATCCTGCTGTATTCTTTGTTTCTGAATATTAAACAAATGTTTTAAAACATCTTTGGGGAAAGCTCTCATATTGTTAAGTGTAGCTTTAGTAAATTCACATGAGGACTTGATCAAAAGCAAAGTATTATAGGATCCAGAGATACCTTTATTAGAATTGTGATATATAATTTAAATAGGAAAAAGCACATGCTAACTATCTCCCTGGGAATAATGAAACATGTTGAACCAATTGGTGTTCTGCATATGCCAAACAGTTGAAGTTAAAAAAAATGAAAATATGTACTGTATCATGCAATGCAATTGTAAAATAATTATCCACTTAGTTAAATATCTGAATAACAAAATCCTGGAATGAAGTTATAAGATTTCATTAATAATTAATCTATATTTAATGTTTTCTCAAATAATTTTATTTTCAACAAATAATTTAATGCTTAATTTTAAATTTAAAAATATAAGTTATCTTTATTATGCTATGGGATGCCATAGATCAAAATAGGTATCCTTAGATCTAAATAATTCACTATAATTAAATATGAAACCTGGAGATGGTAGCAAATGAGCAAGATGGGGACTAGAGCCTCCCAAACATATTATAAGTTTGCATTTTTGCTGGTCTGACCTTTTCCCTTTGAACACAGCTATCTGGAACATTCTGTTAGTCTAGAACTTTTGTTTCTTTATACCATTAAAAATAGAAGATTCTAGGGAAGATTTTGCACATTTATGCAATTTACTCTTCTATATTAGAAGTAATCCATGATATTCCAGGTGTGGTCTGACCTCTACATAGAGCTATTTCATCCACAATCAGTGGTGGAATTCAATTTTTTTTACTACAGGTTCTGTGAGTGTGGCTTTGTGGGTGTGGCTAGGGGATTATGTGATTGGGTGGGCAATTTCTGTTAAGTAAGGCAATAAAGATTAGGCTAGAAACAACACCAGAATGTTTTTTCCCTGCTTTCCTTATATTATTATTAATTTATTAACCCTGTAAAGTATAAAAATAAAAACAAAAGGAGATTTCTTCTAACAACTGGTTCTCTGAACTGCTTAGAAAATTTACTTCTAGTGAATCTGCTAGAACCTGCTGAATTTCAGCTCTGTCCACAATATCATGTTTTGAACATTGCAAACCTGGAATGGCTAGATTGATTCACTATCTACTACTTAATTGAAAAAAATCATTCCGTTGTTGGAACTACATTAAACATTATGCTTCATTAAACTTTATCTTTTTGCATTGTCAAAGGCTGTTGTTTCTGGCTGGAAGTAATTGCATATATTAATTTCATTATGATGCTACCAATATGTCATAAATCACTATGTGAAAGTGGTTTATGAAGCTATAATTGACTGTCATACTATAAAGGTGCTCTATGTGAGATGATTTGCAAATTATGGCTAGCAGGAAGTTTGTCAAAAGCTGAACTTAACCAACACTCTTAATATGACAATTTGACTCTTTAAATTAATTATCAATTGAAATATTGGATGTATGTGTATTATATAACTATAGCTTTCCAAATGCAGACTCTCATTTTGCTGCTGAACCTGCCTTGCTTCAACATATCAAACACCTATGTCAAATTCCAATGTTCAAAAACTTTGGAGCCAAATGTAATAAACATGTTTCTGAGTAGCAGTTTTGCAGAAACATCATTAAGTGGTTAGCAGTTATTTCCTCCTGTCAAGTGGAATTATTATGATTCATTCAATTCTTGCCAAATCCCTGTAGAGCTCTAACATTGTCTAACATTTACTGAAACAGATTTTCTATATATAACCCTTGCATTGTTCTGAGTTATAAATATTATTATATACCTGCCAGATAGGGCTCTATCTTAAAAAATACTTTTTCTTAAAAGTAATTTGTTCTTTTAGGCAATTAAATATATTCAGGTATTATCAGTAATGCCTATCTTTGCAAATGTTGGAATACTTGCAAAAAAGATTATGATTTTAGTGCTTCTGCCTCATACAGTATGCAAAGCAAGTGCAGAGAGTTGCACTGTAATTGAACCAATTCCTATTCTGCACAAATATTATCAGTCAGGTAATTTTATCATTGGTGGCATTATTCCTCAAATCCTTAGGCCATATAATCCAATAGACTTCAGTGACCACCCCCATCATTCAATGATTGATGAGCTAATGTAAGTAATCAGGTTTTTTTCCCCCATGACATATCCTATCTAAGGTCACAGTCTAATCTAGACCTAATAGAAGTTTTATAAATCATATATTTACTGATAATAAACTGTTTGGTATCTTTTCCTCCTCATTCCATAGGTACTTGGCATAAAATTAAAAGGTTATTATAACAATTCTGAACTGTGGTTCAAATTTGGTGTAAAAACACAATATCAGATTACTATGAGTAATCAACTTCTAGAATTTAAAAGAGGAATACTAGAAATTTTCATGTCCTGGAACTGAAGATTTAACACAAGAATAATTACTCTGGCATAATATATTGATATGTCTTTATGAAGTTACCATGAACAGCATAATATTTAAGTATTTTTCCTAATATTCTGTATTATTTTATAAATTAATAAACATTTTTCTTATAAATTAATTTTATCCATTTGAAATGTTGTCATATTAAATTTATCAAATTATCCTTGCTGTGTGTAAACATTTGTTAACTTTCTTCTTTTGCTTGTGTTGCACACTCTGTCTCTTGTTTAGAAGGACATATCATGACATTGTTGTCTTCTTTTACAGCTAACTCATAATAAGATTAAATGTATTATATAAGAAAGCAAAAGTATAATTGTGTGTACTGTAAATTGAATCCATACTTTTTGTTAAAGTTTTTTGGCAGCATCATTCTTCAATATTCCCAGTAATTCTCTGTAATTATAATTGTTTGTTGTAAAATATGGATTTAATTATTTACTTTTAAACCATCACTGGCCATTTATTTTATTTTTAATTGTTGGTTGCAAGAATTTTTTTTAGAATTGAACTCTTGATTGGGGTTAAGTGTTACTGATTTACATCCAGTTAAAAGGTGGACAGATATGGACATTCTTATTGTCTAGGGATGATTTTAGTAACCACGCTTATATGTACAATATTTTATCAAATTGCTTTACTTTATTAAATTTAATTTCATTGTATGAGGTGCAATGACAAAAGAAACTAAGCTAAACTAAATATTTCACCAATGAAAAGCTGTTCTTTTTATATTATAGTATGTATTTAATGCAATAGAAAATGTTATGTGATAGTCTTTGAATACTATTAAGAATGTTGTCTAAAGACTAGTTATGAGTCGGCAAACAAAGCTTTTCATTATCTTTACTTTGAATTCTTAGCTGTTTCTAATTAACTCTTTAGCAATGACTGCTTGTCAAAGAGGCATATGTTATGCTTGAAGGTATTATCAATATTTAGAATTAATCAAGAACTGTCCATACATATGACAGCCAAAATCATTCTTATGCAATGCAATGACCAAATAAATACAATGCAATGACTTCATGTTTAATTTGAAATAAACATTTATTAATAAATGTTTATTGTTGCTTTAGTTTCATTAAAACAATGTTTATTTATTTGATAAAACAAAAAATATTTTCTATTCATGCTAAGAATTGTATAAAAAGTACTTTTAAGAATTCAGCTATATAATACAAAAATGTTAATATCATTTATGAGGTTAGAATTTCTAAGATTGCTTTTTTTCTTTTCTTTTTTTAGCTGTCTTTTTGCCATTCTATTAAATGGAAGGGGGATAGGTTGATTCAGATTAAAATAATTTTATCTTATATTTATACTTCTGAATTTTCTATTTGTGAATTAATCTATTTATTTTAAAATGTTTTTAGAGCAATCATCATCAGGATATTTTCAATAGAAGGTAAAAGTTTCCAATTAAATAAGGAAGTTATCATGTTGGTTACAAACATTGCTATATTACATCTTGCCTGCATATCTTATTAGGAAAAAAAATCCCAATAGTTGATTTAGTGTAAGAAAAAATGTACCCTTGATCAGAATAGTTATGAGTATCTTGCTTTATTTTCTGGGAACTGTAGAAGATCATAGTTTGAACAAAGATAGCAGTTTGTTGCTAAGTTGTGTATAACTCTATTGTACTCCTTACCACTTATTCTCTTCTCCAATAATACATTGTCTTTGCCTTTTTTCTAGTATTTTAAGAATAGTTTGTTCTTGTGTGACTTTGGTTTTGTGTGCTAGTTTTTGCCTCCCTCCTTTCTCTGTATCATTTATTCATCCATTCACAGATACAACAGTTATGCTATGTCTGCATATTATTGAAGGCTAAACTCTGTGAACCATTACTTCTGAGCAGAGCAAACTCAACCCAACCCAATTCACTATGTAGAATTTCTATGTGATATGATGTATCTCTGTTATTTGCAGTGCACTGACTAAAAATTATCAGCATACGCTGGCCTTAATATTTGCTGTAAAGGAGATAAATGAACACCCACAGATCTTGCCTAATTTTACATTAGGTTTCAACCTTTATGATAGCTATTATGAAGCGAAATGGACCTATCACAGTGCAATGGAACTTCTCTCCTCACAGAAAAGATTTATTCCCAACTACAGATGTGATATTCAGAATAATCTGGTAGCTATCATTGAAGGGCTTGATATTGATGTCACACTTCCTATAGCAAATATTCTGAGTATCTACAAGGTTGCACAGGTTGGTTGAATGTTTGTTATTTTTTTTTCTAGATTCTATCATTTGAATTAAAAAAAAGTGTGTACTTGAGATATGTAAGGAATTTAATTATTTTTAAAAATAATATAAAAATAATTGAATCAGATCATTTTCCGGATCTTAGAGGAGAAATCTGAATGAATACCTTTCTAGGAGTCAGGAAGTCAAGTGAGATTCTGAAAAATTAAGTTCTTGCTTAAAATATTTTATTTATTGCCCTAATTCAAAAATAAGATATTTTTGTTTCAATTGTTCAACAGGGTTTCTTGAAGAGATGATGTGCTACTTTTGTCAACTCTTCTAGTAGTATCACTTCTCTTCCGGGAGCTTAAAAAGGAATTTTATTTTCATGTCCAATTTTCAGTTTTTCAGTGTTTAAGATGTATATGCCATATATCCAAATATAACCCTCCCTACTTTATTTATAAAATGTGGTTAGGCTTTTTTTTTTTTGAACTGGAGAAATACTGTTTTTAAAAATATACTGTTCAATACAGTATATCTTATTCTCAGTGTAAATATTACACTGTTGTCTCTGATAGTTCTACTGATTGTTTAAACTTTCCAAATGACCTTTTTCTTTCCTTCATTTGAGTTCTTTGATTAGGACTATATATAAAAGTATGTTTTTCAGAAGGATGATAGCTACTTCCTTGGAAACCAAGCTATACAAGTTTTGTCATAAATACTAGAGGTTTGCTTTAAATTTATGAATTCAAAGTAACTTTTTAGTCTAATACAGTGTTGTGATCATGAAAGTGACATTATGAATAAGTAGGCTACTAATCTGAATCCAACTATTTAACCAGATGGCAGAGTATTAAATTATCTCAGCAGTTAATCAAAAATCAAACAAGTCCTATGTGAATAAATAACTTACTCTTCAAATGCATTTATATTATTCATGATGAATAAAGAATTATTTAAATATCATAGTCCATAATAAGTGCACTCATGTAATAAGCAACTAATATATACATTCTAGACAGGGCCAACGAAAAAATTTAAAAAATAGGGAAACTGTTTCACAATCTGAATATAGCCAGCAAGAAGTTTCCTCATCTCAGCTAATTACTTTCACTTGAAGAAACATTATATTACTTTTGTTCAACTTTAACAACTGTGTGTGGATTTCAACCTCAGATTTCCCCAGCATTGTTCTTATTCTATCTAATATTTATTATTTCCATTGTATTCATAATGTACAAACATTACTACACTTCAGATTTTCTAGTCGAATACAAATTCAAAGAAATTAGTTATTGTTACTGTTGGATGTAGTTTTTTTCTGTTTTGTATTTTATTCCTATTGATGAATATATATATATGGTGAAAAAAGAAATTAGAGAAGAATACTAACCTATTGGGTTACCGCCAGAAGAGAGCTAGCATGAGATTTAAATATAATCCATTGCTGTTGATGGACAATCTTAAAATCCTAAAATTAGCAAAAAAAGTATTCTAAATTATCTCTCTCCCTCTTCTCCATCTCTCCATCTCCCTCTCTCTTCCCCCTTCTTATCTTTGTGTATTGTTTTATAGTTCACTTATGGGTCCACTGCAGTCATGAATAATCAAAGAGAATCACTCCCTTTCTTTCGGATGATTCCAAATGAAATCTTGCAATCTAATGGTATTCTTCAGTTACTTCTACATTTCAAATGGATATGGGTTGGAATCTTGGCAATAAACGATGACAATGGAGATAGGTTTGTGCAGAGAATTCTTGCAGGATTTCCTGTGAATGGTATCTGTTTTGGCTTCATAAAGAGAATCAATATTCCTTTCCTTGATGATTATATTAGCTCGTTTAGTGAAATGATTGAAACCGTTGACAAAATTAAGAGGAGTGAAGCTAATGTGTTGGTTCTCTATGGAGAAACTCGAACAATGATATATTGGAGATGGATGTTTCGACTATTTGAGGTAAAAGGCAAGGTGTGGATTATGTCAGCCCAGACTGATTTCTTCTCCTTACCTTATCAAAGAGAATGGGACATTGACATAATCAATGGAGCACTATCTTTCACTGTTAAATCATGCAAGCTTCCAGGTTTCCAACATTTTTTGCAAAGTAGAAAACCTTCCAACTCAAAGGGAGACAATTTTCTCCTAGCATTTTGGGAACAAGCATTTTTCTGTAAATTTTCAAATTCCCATGCAACTGGGGCAATCTGCATGGGAGAAGAGAAAGTTGAGGACCTTCCTGGGACAGTTTCTGAAATGTTCATGATGGGATCTAGTTACAGCATCTACAATGCTGTTTATGCTATGGCTCATGCAATTCATATGCTGCAGAAATCCAAATCCAGATATGGATCAATGGCAGTTGGGCAAAGATGGAACATTCAAAATCAGTCATGGCAGGTGATTGCTGATAAATGAAATTAAATGTGATATACCTATGAATGCAATAGTAGAATTCTAGCAGTGCAGAAGCCATATGTGATCTCTATCTTAGATTGTAAGCCTGCACACATTTACCTGGAATGTTTAAATCCATTAGAAAATGTTCATAAATAGATATACCATTTTAATGCCATTCATTTTTCTACTAAAGTATGTATCATTTAATTGTTTGCTTGCTTTTATTCCTATGTATATAAATATATGCATATTCAAATAATGTCATTGATATATTTCATGATTATGAAAAGGATATATTTTATAAAATAATTTAGTTGTAAATGCACAGACAATATACTATTTATCTTAGTGACTTAAACAGAATATTTTAACTGTGTGCACCTGTGCATGTGCCACACTGAAGATTAAGATTGATAATAAAAAAGGGTATTTTATTCTATGATTCAATAAATAACACTGCTGATCTTCTTTTTCTTTAAGTTTCATCAATTACTCAGAGGTTTTTCATTCAACAACAGTGGTGGAAACAAAATTTCATTTGATCACAATGGAGAATTGATAGTTGGGTTTGACATTATGAATTGGGTCACATTTTCAAATCAAACATTTCTTAAAGTGAAGGTTGGAAAAATGAATCCTATGTCTACATCAGATCAAGAGTTCAGCATTAATAACCATGCAATCACTTGGCATGACATTTTCAACCAAGTAAGTATTGATAATATCCAATTTAACATTGAAATAAGGTGCAGAAATTAATGCTTTATGTACTGAAAGTATAGTAGTTAACATATTAGAATATGAACTTGAAAATACATAATAACATAAAACTATATTATATTATATTGACACTTAAAATTCACAACTATCAAATATTAAAATGTTTTAAAAAAGAATGTTATCACCTCATTTTAGAAAAATAACATTTAAACTATGCACAGTGTCTTGTCCTTGGCTACATGGTAATAACTGAATTAAAAAAGTACAAAATATCTCAAGGACAAAAAGCAGAGGTTAACTCCAAAATAAGTTATATAATTTTCCCTAAATTGGATTGACTCCTATTCAAACCTTTCAGGATCCATCAGGCACCTGGGGCGGAACCATTTTGTCGGTTCCACCTCCCTATGATGGGGGTGTGTGGACCGGAAGTCCAGTCTAAGGAGCAAATGATCCAACCATGACAGGGGTTCAATTAAAACATCCCCTAATCCTAGATCATTCTGCCACTGTTCCGAGACAAAAACCAAATCTAGGGTGTGACCTCCCATGTGAGTGGGGTCCCGAATTATTTGGGTCAGGCTCATGGCTGTCATGGAAGCCATGAACTCCTGAGCCACCCCCGAGGTCATGCCAGTAGAGGGAAGGTTGACGTCCCCCATAACCATAAGTCTGGGGGACTCCACCACCAAGCCAGCTATGACCTCAAGGAGCTCAGGCAGGGCCGACGTCACATGGCAGGGAGTCAGGTATGTGAGTAGAAGGCCCACCTGAAACCTAGAACCCCACTTCACATAAAGAGATTCACATCCAGTTATCTGTGGGACAGCGACCTCCCTAGGTCATAGATCATCCTTAATAACCACCGCCATCACCCCACCCCTTCCCTGAGCCCTTGGCTGATGAAAAGCTTGAAACCCAGGTGGGCAAAGTTCAACCAGAGGGACACCCCCCTCCGGGTCCACCCTGGTCTCAGTAACACCCACGAGGTCTGCTTCCCCTCTTGAATCAGATTGTGAATGGGGGGGGGCTTATTTCTAATGGACCTGGTATTGCATAACATCAGCCGAAGGCCCAGTGGCCGAGAACACAAACCACTTGGGGAACGGGAAATAATTTGGGGGTCAGAGCACACCACCGTGTGTAACCAACAGGGACGTACTCCCCAAACCTGATGTGGCCCCCTATACCAGCCATAGTTGCCCCTCCCACCGACCTTGCTAATAAATTGCACCTCTCCCTCGGAACAACCCCCCCTTCCTTGAATCAACCCCCCGACCTCCCGGCCCTCCCCGACGTGTTCAGCCTTCGGTCTGGCCTTAGCCTCAAATGAAAGACCCCCCACCCCCAACTAGATAACCCCCTCCCTAACCCCAGTAAAAATTTAAGTTTAAGAAAATCAGATATGGACCCCCGATCCTTAATGTCTCTGCGCCTGTTATGATCTAGAAATAAGGATGAAGTAGGAGTTCCATCTACCCATAGAAAAAGGGAATCTGAAAGATGGGTTTTAGACATTAGAATAGATTTCTTATTTGGCCAAATGTGATTAGAAATGTGATTAGACAGACCAAGAATTTGTCTCTGGTACAGAAGTTCTCAGTGTACATGCAAAGCAATAGAATCATCATCATCATCATCATCATCTCTATAAGAGTGGGTAATAAAGTAGATAACAAGAATAATAATAATCATACTACAGTCATATTATATGAATAAATATATTGTATATATAGATATTGGATACTACTATGAGAATTAGATATCTCTGTGTCTAGTTCTTTTGACATGCATTGCCCTATAACTCTTCCCAAAAGAAGGAGTTGAAACAGTTTATATTCAAGATATTATAGGTCTGTAAATATTTTCTCAGCCCTGAGTGGTGCAAAATACAGGTCTTATACAGAAGGCAGGCTGGTGCAATTAGCAATAGCACTTAGACTTATAGTGCTTTACATCCCTTTCTAAGCAGTTTACAGAGTCAGAATATTGCCCTCAACAATCTGGGTTCTCATTTTTCTGACCTCCGAAGGATGGAACACTGAGTCAACTTTGATTGAATCAGAATCAAACCCCTGGCAGTGAATAGTGAGTTAACCTGCAATATTGCATTCTAACTCCTGTACCATCAGAACTGGGGCCATGGGGCTCATTCAGCAAGACACTGGGTCTACGCACTACCGAGGTCGACAGCTCAGGGGTTCGATTCCTGTGAGCAAATAAACCACATAGGGACAAGAAAAGAACCTCCCCCAATTGCCTTTCAGCATTCAGGCATCTCACAAGATAACACCGCCTGAAAAAAATCATTTCACAGAGGCAGCCAGCCATGTCAGTGATTCCTGGCTAACACATGCCATATGCTAAATAGATAAACCACCAGGACTCAGTTGGTGTTTGCTCTTTCTACAGTCCTGATTGTCTACTGGAGTCTAATCTGTCCTGTTTTGTTGCTGTACCAAACCAGACAATTATATGACAGACTCAATAATCCCTCTGCAAAACTGTATCAACAGCTCCTGGGGCAGTTTGATCTTTCTGAGTTGATACAGGAAGAACATTCTTTGTTGTGCCTTTTTAATGATGATTAGGTATTCATTAATGTTAGGTATTCATTTCAAGTCCTGATAGATTACAGAACCCCAAACCTTAAGGGCTCTACTCTGATACTGTGTTGTCAAATATAGTAAGAGGTTGTAGAATAAAAGGGATCCTCCTAAAATCCTCACATGTCTACAGTTTTAAGCATGTTCATCTCCAGATTCTCTACAGTTTTAAGCATGTTCATCTCCGGATTGTTCCAGCTCTATCCCAGGACCAATTGTTTAAGATAGTTTCAGAGAGGAGATCAGAATAAAAGACCCAATGGGCTAGTTTAGATCTTCATTTCACATTCTTATGCGATATACTGGTTAAAATGTTAGACTAAACCTTGAAAATTAATGTTTGAAGTTCACCCTTGAAGTTTAATAAGTATTTTGGGCCAGTGATGATCTCTTACACTTCATATAATTGCTGTAGGAAAATTAAGAAAACCCTAGAGGAAAATGCAGAGTCTAGCTGGAAGGCTGACACATAATTCTACCAAGTTATTTCACTATTTATACAGATTATTTATATGATTATTAGTAGGTGATCTGCAAAAACACCTCTACCCAAACTATCATTGGAGAATAGTCAATAGTCTGATATTTTATTTCTATAGACATTGCCACTCTCAGTTTGCAATGACAATTGTCAAATGGGTTATAGACGAAAAAGTCTTGAAGGAAAGCCATTTTGCTGCTATGATTGCAATCGATGTCCTGAAGGGAAAATTTCCAACAGGAAAGGTATGACGCATATTATTATGCTGAATGAAGATAAAATAATGGTTATAGCATCCTAGATGTTGAAAGTTTCTGCTTCACATAATATTATATGAGTGAATTTACATATTTTTTATCGTACTGCAACCATTGCCTTACATAACTTGTTCAGTAGTAATGCCCTGTAGCTACATTGTTATGCTAGAAAATGTTGTGAATAAACATAATTTCTAAAAGGATAGCCTATACTTCCAAATAGTTACATACAGTAAGAAGATTGTTACATACGAAAAAGAACTATTTAACAAAAGTTACTATCAGAGAAGCACATAAGACATTGGCAGTAAGTTCATACATCCAGAGATCAAATGCCAAATTTATTTCAAGCCAACTTCAGGTTGCTAGGAAGAAAAAGAAAACAGCAAAGGTCTAAATGCAGTCAATAAATAATAATTATTGTAAAGCAGACAAGTTTAAAATGCAAGGATAACCCATCACATAGATTCATGTAAAATGGACATAATTATACTTCAAACAATGGGCTATTCTTAATGAATTAGCTAGGCAAAATCCTTTATGCTTGTATAAGGATAACAGACAGGTACTGAAAAAATCTGGATGATTATTAAATAGCAGCATCAAGATTAACTCTCATTCTAAAATTTGAATTTGATCTGGGGAAGGAAGGAAGGAAGGAAGGAAGGAAGGAAGGGTTTTCTTTGAATCCTCATAAAAGAACATGAAAAAAGCCTCCATCTGAGAATATTGAGATATTTATATTTTAAAAGCAGAAAATAGAAGAATTCTAGGCTGCATTATACAGCAAATTAAGTAAATCCAAGCAAACCTGCTTCCACAGTCCAGAACAGCAGAGCTTTGCATAGCATTTTCAAAATCTTTTTTAAAAATCTTAATGGACATTAAGCTTCCAAAGCAAGAAATTAGCCTTAGTGGATACTATTTGAACACGGGAACAAGGAGGAAATTTGAAGACAAACATTTTTTAAGTAGTTGTAAAATATTATATTCCCTAATTTATATTGAATATTTTGTTTAGATTGCTGTACGCTGCCCAGAGTCATTTGCCCTGAGAGGGCAGCCATAGAAATTAGACAACCAAACAAACATATTCTTTTTTTTTTCAGATATGGATGACTGCTTTAAATGCAGAGAAGACCAATATGCAAACAAAGAGCAATATTTATGTCTTCCTAAAGTCAGTACTTATCTATCATATGGAGACCCTTTGGGAATGAGTTTAGTTTTGTCTGTTACTGCTTTTGCTGTCCTCACAGCTCTGGTGCTTGGAATTTTTATCAAGCATCACAATACTCCTATTGTCAAAGCTAACAATCGAGATCTCACATATATTCTCCTCATCGCTCTCCTTCTTTGCTTCCTATGTTGTTTGTTGTTTATTGGCCAACCTACAAAAGTAACATGTCCCCTACGACAAATGAGTTTTGGAATCATCTTCTCAGTGGCAGTTTCTTGTATGTTAGCAAAAACCATCACAGTGGTTCTGGCTTTCATGGCCACCAAGCCAGGAAGCAGTATGAGAAAATGGATGAGGAAAAGTCTGGGGAGTTCTATTGTACTTTCCTGCTCCTTGATTCAAACATGTATTTGTGCCATATGGCTTGTAACCTCCCCACCCTTCTCAGATGTTGACATGTATTCAGAAGTTGAATATATAATACTGGAATGCAATGAAGGCTCTTTGATTATGTTCTATTGTGTCCTAGGCTATATGGGTTTCCTAGCTATTGTAAGTTTCACTATAGCTTTCTTTGCTAGAAACTTACCAGATACTTTTAATGAAGCCAAATTCATCACTTTCAGCATGTTGGTCTTTTGTAGTGTATGGTTATCTTTTATTCCAGCTTATTTAAGTTCCAAGGGGAAATACACAGTAGCTGTAGAGATCTTCTCAATCTTAGCCTCTACTGTTGGGTTGTTGGGTTGTATCTTTTTCCCCAAATGCTTCATAATTTTATTGAAACCCCAATTAAATAACAAAGATCAGTTAATAAAAAGAATAACATAATTTGTGTGCATTTGTATATTTTACAACTTTGATTTGTATTAGGATATATGGATTAATTCTAATCCAGTTTCTAGTTTGTAAATTCAAATTTGGTAATTATTTAATTATTTATTAAATTGACTTGGCACTTCAGTTTGAGCTCCTTAGTTGTATGTTACATAGATGATACTATCTTCTACTTCTTTTGGCTGTTTCTGTTAGGGGTCGCCACAGCGAATCAACTGTTTCCACATAACTCTATCCTCAGAATCATCTACTTTTGCCTCAATTAACTTCATGCCCTCTTTTAGCACATCCATATATCTCCTCTTTGGCCTTCCTCTTGACATATAGATGACACGCTCTGGTAGTGAAAAATGCAAAGGATCTGCAAGTATTAAAAAAATGGGACTTAAATTAAGCATTATACTAATGATAACAGTAGAACAACTGGCCTTAGAATTCACAGTGAAGATGTTAAAGAAGGATGGGTAACTTCTGTCTTTTAGATCAACTATCAATGGTAAAGAAGCAAGTAGTCAAGAAATAGTCTATAGACCAGTACTTGGTACAGTAGCCATATAGACTTGGAAAAGATATTCAAGTACGATGGTGTAGCTATACCTATAAAGATTTAATTTAATTTAATTTAATTTCAAAATTTATATACCGCCCCCTCTCCCAAGGGACTCGGGGCGGTGCACAGCA
>JAEANM010011314.1:2074-15334 GCA_017656035.1 Myanophis thanlyinensis | reverse complement strand
CTATCCTGGGTGGTTTACAGTATTAAAAAGATAAAAATTTATGAAACCTATACACATTAGGAACTAAGTACAGTTGTACCTTTGGAACTCAGTTGCTTTGAAACTCATCGAATTTGGTACTCAATGCATTTTGACATGAAAATTTTGACCAGGTACTTGTTTGTTTGGTACTCAAATGCACAAGCTAGAACTTGTTGGTGTTGGCTGCCTTGTGACTCATTACATTACTCCTTATGGGGAAAAAATGTTTGGTACTCATCGTTTCTGGTACTCATCATGCCTCCCAGAACCAATTAACAATGAGGACCAATGTACCACTGTAATAAAGTTACCTTCTGACAAACAAAGTCAATGGGAAGTCAGATTCACTGAACAACTGCGTTACTAACTTAACAATTGCTTTGATTCACTTAGCAACTATGGCAAGGAAGTTTATAAAATGGGGCAAAACTCACTTAACAACTGTTGTCTTGGCAAAAGAAATTGTTGGGCTCAATTGTGGTTCTAAGTCAAGGGCTATCCATACTTCAGTATTATTATGTACTGCAATATTAAGAGCTTCAAATACTTTAAAGACCATTTTCGAAGTCCATAATTCCACAAGCAGTTCTCATGTGATAACTTCCCTTTTTAATGGGATTTTGCAGTTTTTGTTTTGAAAAGCCATTGTGTGCAAACATCAGGTCTTAAGAGTCTTGTTTTAAAAAAAGATTTGGAAAAGCAGTGTTCAGAGAGTATGGTTTTTATATGGCCTTGGCTGATAAAACACTGATTGTCACTATTTAATGGATTTTGCTATGAGCAACTGTTACCTCCTGGACGATCGAAAACATGAAATGGAAAAAAGAAAACAGAACATACCATGTCCACAGAAAAAACACAAAAAGAACTAGATCAGGGACATCATGGAAGGTTGAATACTATAACAACACATTTTATATTGTTATATTATTCCACCCACCTTAATGAAGAACCCTTTGGTGTGGCTACGCCGTAGCCTTTCGAATCCAGATTTCCGCCCACTTTCATGGTGTCACATGGCTTTCGCTGCTCAATGTATTCATTCATGGTGGATTCCAGGAGGAAGGCAAACTTGCCCTTGGACTTGCGGACGCGGGCAACACCCTCAGCTGTGGTCCTAGCGAAGACGGATGGGTCTGTTGTGCTCATGTATGCCCACATCTTTTCATATACTGCTATTTTAGATCTCTGAAGAAAATTAAAAAGAGGTTAGATGCAACAAAGGAGCAAGAGCCCTGAAAAACCGTGGTTGCTATCTCAAATACATCAAGAGTCATTTGGCTGCTCCACATCAGGTCCCTTTTGGATAGAATGAAACACTTTCATCGAAAAGGAGACTACAGTTTTGACAGACATACAACTAACAAATTTTAACTATTTTATGCCCAGTTCTTGATGTCCTTTAAGGATATAATCCGGAATGAACAGAAAAAACATATATGAGTGCATACAACAGTAATTAGAAGTCTGAATTAATGGCAGTAAATCTATTGAGTACTAGGTGTACTTTCTAGAGGTAATGGTTCAACACAAAGTAAAACATTTTTTTCTAACTTTAGTTAGGAATAGAGTAAATTATTATTTTTGAAAATGAGATTTTTTTTTTTAAAAAAAGAGTTGAATAGACTATTAATCTCTACATATCATAAAAAAACTTTCCAGGGTAAGATTGTTCCCCTTTCTTGATTATTTGTACACATATAAGAGGAAGTCCTCAGATTGATTGGCTTGGGACCAATAAAACCAAAGCCTGTAATTATATTGTTTTCAATGTGATCAAACATTTTTTTGTACATAAAGCAAGTCAAAGAACAATAAATAGTTGATGCTCATATCTGAATTGTTCAGCCATATGCTTAAAATATTTGTTTGATGGACTAGCTTCAAAGTACTTTGTTAATACCGTGTTTCTCAGAAAATATGACCTACTCAGAAAGTAAGCTTGATTTTTACATGTGTGCCCAATATAAGTCCTACCCACAAAATAAGCCCTAATTAAGACTCTTCCCACCCCAGGGTGCACTGATAAATATTTAGCTAGGGTGAGAATGGGAGTGGTGGTGGAGCTATCCTATTATTAATTTAGTTGGAGCCAGGCCTCACATACCTCGGCCCATTTCTCTTGCAGCAGCCAAGCCTTTCCTGAAGGCCTCTGTATCTGATAACAGAGCTCCGGATGGTTCTGGAGCTCTGTTATCGGCTGCAGAGGCTTTCAGGAAAGCCATGCTGGCCTTGCCATTCCTGCAGGCCTCTGACAGAGAAAAGGAGGCTGGGGGTCATTGAAGTGAGTCAATGGATGACCCCCCCCCCCCCAAATAAGACCTGATGCCTTTTTTTCCCCTTTTATGACAGGATCTTATTTTCAGGGAAACACGGTAGTCTACTTATGACATTTCTAGATCTAGTTCTGATTTCCATAGTGAATGGAATAAAAAGTAATGCTGGGAGCCCCATAAATAAAAATATTTTTAATATAAACAATTAAATGCATTAAATATAATTGCATTTAAGCTTACTCTGTTCCTGCTTAAAAAGGCCATTGCAGTAAATTGCAATAAATCCACAATCATGCTGAAATAACTGTTACAAAATAACCATATACCTGTATCATAATCCGCTATTACTATGGATTCTACCCCTTTCTTTTGTAATAGCTACCTTGTTACACCATCTGTTACGGCAATGTTAAATTGAAAAAAAGCCCTTTATGAAATTATTTATCTAGCAAATTTATATACAGCCCATCTCACAAAATGCAGCTATACTGAAATTGTTCAAATAAGAGATAAAAGAGATACACTTTACAAAAAATTAGACAAGTTAGCATAATCTACCTAAAAGGATTTTTTTAAATGACCTGTTTAATTTTATTGTTAAGAGACCTTAATATTCTGGTAAGTATAATTTTATTGTAGTTCAATGGCAAACACATTAAATCTTCAACAGGCATTTGTCTGGATTTTATGTATAGGGCCAGCCTAAGCATATGGCCTTGTATGCAAACATTAGATACAAGTCCTGGCATGGGATTTCCCTCATTACTTTCAGGATGTGTGCAATGGGAAACATCTCATTTTCCTTATTCTTACCTGAAATATTTAGTTTTAATGGTTCTAATTTAAATATGAATAATTCTGGATCCGACATGTTGCTTAGCACATCTCGAACAGTTTCAGTGAACCTTATCCAGTTCGTATTTTAGACAGACAGCCAAGAATACAAGTGACAATAGATACCACTGTTTAATAAAGTTCTATGTCTCATTGATAACAGTGAGATTTATAGCATAACGTTATAGATTTCTATTCAGAAATATTTCTCTTGTGTTTCAAGACTGCCGCAAATGATGAATCTTTTGTTTATCTGTGTTCAGTATTTCTAGAGATCCCATTTAATATCAACGAGTGAATATAGCTAAAGTAAAATATGTTTAGATCATATTTGAAAGGACTTTAGTGCAAGTTTATATCAGTGGGACCTTAAAATTTCTTGTTTCCAAGCTGCTGGAAGATATTTTTTTATATCTTATAACATAGCAACCAAAATGAAAACAATACAAATGAAACATTTACACAATTAATGTGATTGCTCAAATTGCTGGAAACATATCCTCTGTATTTTCAATGTTAGCTACTTTCTCTCATCTACGTAGCAAAACTGTATTGCTTTTCCTCAAAGTCCGCAACAGAGTAAAACAAAATAACAATCTGAAATACACCTTATAACCACGAAAAAAAGTTATCAAAGCTCCTTGTGTTTCAGTACTCTGTTTTACCATTAAACAGGAAATAATTCTATTTGAATTACCTTTCTCTGAATCTTCAGATGCTTAAAGCGTTTATCCCAATTGCCAACCAATAGAGCAGTTCTTGTTTTTGATTTTTAAGCAAACAACAGCACTGGAATAACTTCAATATTGTATTTGCCACAGAAACAAAATAGATTAGGTGTAATGAAACATAGTACCAGCAGCATACTGGATGGAGAAATTGAATTTCAGGAAGGATACCAACTTACTCTGAAGAATTCTTTTGTTGAACCAGAGTCCAGAGTCCCATATGCAATTTCTGTTTGTTTTGCGAGGTCTTCTGCACTTTCTATGGGTGAGACCATTCGCTCAACAGTCAAGAAAGCAGCAAGGTTAGCGGTATACGATGAAATTATGATTAGCGTGAAGAACCACCAGACACCTCCAACTATGCGACCTGAGAGGGACCTAAATATGAATAAGATATGTGTATTTTCCTAGAAGGTGCAGCAAAACAAATTATTACAGGAAATGTATTCATCAAACAACAATCATCGTTGAGTGTCACATAATGAGGTCATTGTTCTGTTTAATAAAATTTATCTTTATTATCTGATTCACATACCAGCATGCAGCAAAGAGATCACGGTGAATGAAGAAAAATCTAATATACTCTGAACAAACATTTAATTTATCTCTTACAAGGAGGAGTTGCTTGCTACAGTAGCTAATGGAATGATTTCCAAGCTAAGTACTGAGAAATCACCTTGGGCATTTATCAATTAGGACATTAATAATAGCATTATACTATAGCAGTAGCAATAGCACTTAGTTTATATACTGCTTTATAGTGCTTTACGTCCCTCTCTAAGTGGTTTACAGAGTCAGCATATTTCCCCCAACAATTTGGGTCCTCATTTTACCCACCTCGGAAGGATGGAAGGCTGAGTCAACCTTGAGCCTGGTGGGATTTGAACTGCCGAACTGCAGGCACCCAACAGTCAGCAGAAGTAGCCTGCAGTACTGCACTCTAACCACTGCACCATCAAGGCTCTTATACTGTACTGTACTGTACTGTACTGTACTGTACCGTACTGTACTATACTATTTTACTAAAACAGTTTCTCACTATTATTTCTCATATTAGTACCAAGATTTGCTTTGCCACAGAAAAACTGGATATATGTCAACATTGAGATCTCAAAAGTTTGGGTCTATGTCAGTGGTGGTGAACCTTTTTACTTACCAAGTGCCGAAAAGTACGGGCTTTGCACATGCCATCCACACTTACGTGCGGCTCCTCCACATCCACTGCATGTGCAACCACACCATCTGTGCATGCATGCAGCTTTTGCACATGCAATGCATGCGTACTGCACCACACTCACACACAATAGCATGAGAAATTGCATGTGCATGCGCAGGAGAGCTCCAAAGACCAGCTGGATTTCTTGCTGCAATTCTGCGCATGCACAGTGGAGGCCCGAAGACCAGCTGTGTCTCTACAATCGCGCATGTTTACATGTGCAATCGCACGTGCATGCTCAGCTGGAAGTAAGTTGGCCGACACCCGTGCCATAGGTTTGCCATCACGGGTCTAGGTGATTATGTTTAGTGTCCTAAGACTCACTAAATGGTAATATTTTAGGGAATGGACCTGGAGCATGTCCATCCTATCTGTTCTAATGCGGTGGACAGATATCCTCAGAGAGAGGTAAATAGCTTGTTCCTGTGCCATGTAGGGCTTTAATACAGAAGTTTAACTCATGCAACAAGGTTGTGAAATGTGTACAAATTTAGGGGTACTAATACTGCATGCACTGGTTTATTTTTAGGTGACCTTCAAGGGAAACCCCATGTAGAGTATTTTGCAGTAACCCAAAAGACAGACACTCATGCCTCGGAAGTGACCAAGGCATGAGTGACTGTGAACAAGATCTCATGAAATGCTGGCTGTAGTTGATGGGAATTGTCAAGACACTTTAGTAGAATGGAGTTGTCTATCATTTATCTGTGTGCAAGTATGAATGGCCTGCTAATGAAACAATTCCCTATAGCAGTGTTTCTCAACTTTTGCTGGCTGGGGAATTCTGGGAGTTGAAATCCAAACATCTTAAAGTCGCCAAGGTTGAGAAACACTGCCCGACAGACTTGCCTCCTTATAAAAAAAATAATGCCGACTAGCTGAATCTTAAACTTTGCATCCACTCTCCTATCCCCAACAAAGCAGTATTCTGGATTGATTTTGTAATTTAAAACTGTATTTATTCTTTGACAACATAGACCAGCTACTGGAGGAAATTTGGTCAGGGACTTCATATTTTCCTGCCATGCTAGTCTCAAGATGGGCAACATAGAAAACGTCAAGAATACTTCAAATATATGAGGGAAATCAGCTAAGGGAGAAGAGAATATGAATAAGATAGAGGAAGATGAATTCACAAGATTAGGAATTATTAAAATAGTATCTATAAGATACAAACCCTCCTTTTACTTTGAACTTTTTCATATCTCTTTCTCTTGGGGAGAAGGATATTAAAGAATGGCTGAAAATTATAAAAATGTCTTTCAGAAGAAATAAATTAACCCGTTGCCAAGATAACCAGGTTGATATTTGGTTGCAAAGTAGAATATTCATTTTTTTTTTCATTTTCTTACAATTATAACTTGGGCATTCCCCCCCCCCCCAAACATCTTTTGCAACAGTTCTAGTCCAAAAATTGAGAAATGTTATCCTTGCTCTAAGCTATGAATTTTACAAAGAAAGAACAAAAAGAAGAAGATCTAAGAATTAGTAATCTATGGAAAGGCAATAATAGCTTGATTCATCAAATTGGAAAATAAGACAATTACAACTTCATAAACAAGAGATAAGAAACTAAGGATGTTATCATAAAAAGATGCCTGTGCTTATATATATATTATGACTATCCTTATCGTTACTACATCCTCAGGGATAAAATGAAAACTTAGAAGCAATTTCAGCATTATACCAACCTAGGTGAAATGTCACATCCTTGCTGCATAAAGGCACCCAGGGAAAACCAAAGACTGTTGAAGATGCCAAATTCATTAGGAGGTTGATCACTGGGTCCTTCTCTACCGTCCTCTGGCTCTTCTGTATGCCATTCATATGGACTAAACCTGCTCACCAGGAATAGGACAACACTGACTCCAATGTAGGCAAAGACTATGCACATCCAAATCTCATAGGCCAAGGGGTCCAAGAAGGAAAAGACCCCCGGTTTAGATTTCTGAGGCTTTTTGATCATAATGGATATGCCAAGGCTCATAAAGGGCTTAGAAAAATCGATAACCTCCTCACGCACCAAAGTGATGGTCAGAGGCGCAACAGCAATCTCTGCTTTCTGTAAAAGAAAAGGACAACCCAAACAAATAAAGATTAGGGAAACAATAAGACATTGTACCTTTGCAACAAGAAAACACAGGTTTTCATCCATCTAAAACAGAGGTGTCAAACTCGCGGCGTCCCAGCGGCGTCACGTGATGTATCATGACTTTTTTCCCCTTCGCTAAACCAGGTGTGGGCGTGGTGATGCCTCTGGCCCACAGGTTTGACACCCCGGATCTAAAATGAAAAGCTAACATAGAGGCTAATGGCAAAAATATGGTGCTGGAGACACTGTAATGGAATTAAGGAATGGACCTTTGGAAGGAGAAAGTGATATTACATCAGAAAGAAATCTAGGTTGTTAGGAATGTAAATCTAATAGTTGGGTTGCTGTATATTAACCAGGATTGTTACTTTAAGTACTGTAACTTTAAGTAATGCTGAAAGTGTGATTGGCTGCTGCTTCCTCAAGTGGCCATAAGATGGAGCTAGAATCACTGTAGATGCTGGTTACTGTTATTTGTTGCTGAGGAGTTAGAAGTGAGTTTTGCTACTGTTTGCAAACTGTTACCGAACTGTATATTTGTTACTGGACTTTGATTATTGAATTATCCCTGAACTGAACTGTTTGATGACTCACTGACTTTACTGTGTATGAATTTGGATTGATTGATGGACTTTGCATACCTCTATTTCCACGGAAGTAAAAGCCTATTTTTCTACTCAGTGTCTCTGTATTCTGGTTTGTGTATTCTACCACAACACTCTCACAATGCTTCGCCTCACACTCATTCTCCTAACAGGGCACTATCCTTAACATAGGCAAAAGTAAGGACTCCATTTCAATTTAATTGAGAGGTGTGTATAATTGTACTACTTAAAGATAGGGGCGTATATAATGTAAATCAAGACAGTCTTGTGTCCTGAAATATACATTATGCTATATTATATTAAGTAAAAACCATCCTTCTTCAATGTAGGAAACCCTCTACACAGGTAGATCAACAAGAAGACAGTGGAAAGCCAAGTCAGATATTTGATTTACATAGATCAGTAAAGCCAGTTTACAGTGGATCTCCATGATTGCTGGTAAAGGATTTCTTTTGCTCAGCCTAGATATCCAAACACATTTTTAAAGACAAGAATCAAGCAATCTACCAGACTTTTCTGAAGACATATGGTCTTCGAAAATCTATAGGTTTTCTCCTATATAATACGTGAATTTATGAGGCTCCTTCTTAGGCATAGCAGTTTAATATTATGAGAACAGTATAGGAAATATGGTAAATAGTTCCAAATTGATCCCTTTGTATTTCTAGTTGAGGCATGCTACCTGAATCCCATGTTTGATTTTAGATTTGGTGCCCCTTTTGAGAAGTAATATTCTGTAGTCTTTTCTGCTTGTGTTCCATTGGGCATTTGAAATACCAAACAGTAAACACAAGAATTTCTGCACGCGTACAGATTAAAGAAGGACTCACCCCTCCATCCCAAAAAAATCACTTCAGTTTTACCAGCATAGTTTTTTTTAAAAAAAAAGTCTTGGAAAATTTGAAGTGATTTTGCCAAGTTCTCAAAAGTGCTGATAAAACTCAGTTCTCCCCTTAGCTTTCTAGTCCTAGATAAGGAAACCTATTCATTTGATCAATTAACTTCAAAACTGGAAACTATTCTTGCATGCAATGAAAAATATCATTTTTGTCAAGTAAAAGTGGTCTTTAGTGACATTAATTTTCAGAGCTAGTTGGGCAAGATGAGACGTTTGGTCCACTTCCAAGCTTAGCCAGCTTCAAGTGCCAGCATCCAAAGCCACATTTAAAAAAAGAAAAGAAAAATATTTAGGGTTTTTTTTTTAAACCCTTTTTTTCTCCTATGCCTAATCCAGAGTTTTGCTCTACCATTGAACAAAAACAAAGGAAACTCTGGCACGAACTTAGTATATTCCCTACCTTTCTGGATGTTGTGCATATCATCACTGCTTATTCTAACATTAATAACACATTCTGGGATATGCTCAGTTTGTAGCTCAATGCAATATAGCAATCCTATAGTCTATATCAGGGTGACAAACTAGATTTCTTTGAGGGCCGGATCTGCATTGTAATTCTCTAATGTGGGCTGGCCGGGGGAGGGGGGGACGGTCTTGACGGTCTACTACAGCAATTTTCTGGCCTATACAGGGCTGCAGCCTGTTATCACCTGCCCCATTTTGAACAGCAAAGTGCTGCAGGAGGATATCCAGGCCAAAAACGAGCTCTGTGGAGGTGGCCCCGTATTGGCTACCAGAGGCACTGAGAGCCAGTCCTTCGTTATTTCCAGGCCAGCCCCGCAGGCCAGATTTAAGCACCCCGTGGGCCGGATCTGGTCTACGGGCCTTGAGTTTGACACCCATGGTCTATATTAAGCAACTACAAGTTAAACTTTCATGTGTACACGAATCTTGGAATCATAATAAGTAATAGTATACATCTATTATGACATGTTTATATCTAAAAAAAAGTCAAATGTGAAACAGAGCAGATGGTAAGTATAATCAAGCAATCCACTGTACTTCAGCCTTCTGACATATTACTCTAAGAAAGGTTGGCCCAATGCAGCATAAATTATTTGAACTTTACATCAGAATCTGTCACAGGCTAAGAGAGAAATTGCCAGTGACCATTTATTCATTATCTGATGAACAGAGAACATTCCTTGGTAGAAAGATGAATATTTAACTGTATTTGACTGCTAAAGCTTTTCAGAACATCTGCAGGATATAAGCTAATGTCGTTCATTACTAGAAAGGGTTTTACTAAATCATCTCCAAATATTGTACCATTGTGTAGCTAATATTTTGGTCATTAAAATGTAGAAAGAAAGAGTAGATACACCCTATCTCTGTGCTTCATTTTAAAATTATCTGACAACGAAATGCAACTTGCATTGAAATTATTGAAATCTTAGAAGTACAATAGATAAAGATGATGAAAACTGCATTAAAATACAGCTAATCTTGCAAATTAAATTAGTTCTAGTAAGGAGTTTTTACCAGAGCAACATATTAAAAAGACAGCTACAAAGCTCTTAACATCCTCTCTTCTTCTCTAAATGTACTTATCATACTCCCTTCAGCATAAATAGTTGCAAGAAGTTCTTTTTTAATTCCACAAGCTTCAGTATTTCAACTAAGCCTCATTGTCTTCAACAGTTTCCTCTTTCCAAGAACATTAACTTAATCCACTTGAATCAGATTAAAAATCTCAATCTTGCCTAGGAGTAAACTAGCTTTGATCCAGGGGACGTATTTCTGAGATACATTGGCTTGTGCTACCAGTACATGCAGAACTAAACTGACCATTTATTTCAATGAAATTAAACTATACTATTCTTCTGATGCTTTACAAATTCCTATTAAAATTACATTTTAGTTTGTTCCAAAATTACAGAAAGGTCTTTTTACAAGGAAGGTTTTCATTCTCAGGTTTTATTTGGTTTTCTTAAACTCTCGGGGCAGGTTGATTTGCTGATACTTTAAAACACACTAGATCTTTGAAATAATTCAGAGATTAGTAAATTTAATTTTCTCTCATTCAGAAACAAGCAAAAAGATTAAATAAAGGTTATCAATTGGGATAGCTAAAAGAAAATACTGGTTTTTTTAAATTCATCAATCAATTCAAAAGTGTAAAAACAACCCATTGACTATGTTAACTAGTTAACCTGAAATATTTCTATTCCTATCTTCACTTAGGTTGATGGACAGAAATGTTGTCACCTCCTTGGGAAAGATATAATAAATAAAATGAATAATAAAGCTAACATCTAGAACAATCCAGAGCTTGCTACAAAAATGGCAATCTTGTAATACTGTACAAACTGTTGAAATCAAAAAGAAGACCTAAAAAATATGCCATATAAATATGTCTAGTGTATATGATTTAAGGTGAGTTTTCCCTTGCAGTTTCTCAAGAAGCATTCAGAATAATCTTTACTGATGAAGATGCTTTCCCAAAATGAAGAGGAAATGAAATCAAACTTCTCTTTCAACTGTTCACTTTTTCTGCTTCTGTTTTGACCTCTGTGGTGTCCTTCCCAATTCTAATTTGGGAATACTGGGGATAGAAATGTAAGTTTTTACATGAACATCCTCTACCACTGAACAGTAATGCAAAAGTCCTGGGGACAGGGTGGGCACATCAGTGATAGTAAACTCATCCATCTCCTTCTGTTACATTAAGGGCCAATGCACATTTTTGATGAATACTTTCATACTCCAGTAATTCCCTTGTATAGTCAAAATACATTTCCATCTTCTCTAAGTGACAAAAAAAAGAGGGAACTGTCTGGGAATTTTTACATTTACTAGTTCAAATGTTCTGACAAATGACCCATCAAAGGGAAATTGTTTTAATGTCTCTTCCAGCACAAAAATGCAATTTTCTCTCCAACTCAAGCGTTTCGTGAACATACATGAACAGTTTACAAAAGAAGCAGTGGTGTTGCAATCTACTTTCCTTTCATCTCCTTTCCTTGCACAGTTGAAGAATTGATCAAAAATTGTGAAGATTCACAATGTAGTGTTAATTTTTAATAAATGTTAAGTGTTGTATATACCATCCTTTGCTGGGTAGATTGGCAAACCATTTTACCAGGCAACCAATGGCGTGCAACAGTTTGCCGATATGGGACGGTATCACCGGAAGGGAAGATAAACATATTTTAACCTTTTCAAGACTAAATTTTGGAGTTTTAACTACTACTTCTGTTCTTATTAACCCCTCTCCCCCTTTAAAACCCCTTTTCTTATTTAACAGACCATAGAAAGTCATTTGTTTGGTTGTCAAAATGCAATATAGCGTGTCCTCAGGGTTAATGATTGGCCACAAATGGGCTGCAACAGCCTGTATATTAAAGTTATAGTTGTACTGTTGATAATTTTAAGCTAAAACCTGCATTGAAAAAAATGCTTACCCCATATACAAGCTCTCCCACCATCCTGTTCCAGATTTTTGTCTGTGGATCCCTTGCTCCAGGTTATAGGTTATAACAAATATTACCGAACAGATATTCATCACAAAATGGAATGAGAAATCCACAACATAACGGTGGATTCAATGAATGTTGACTGTAATATTAAAGCAATCGTAGTTGTTGTGTGTGTATGCACGAATCATACTGGACATATCCAATTAAAATCAAATTCCACTGATTGAATGTCTACACTGTCCAAGCTCCAAATATGAGTAGACAATTAGTCTTTGTTAATTATATTTTGTATATTATGCAACTATACAATTACTGTCAATATTGTATTTACTAATCCAAATAAATTAGCTAGTAGTCTTAAGTAATTCTTCATGCTGCAAAAACTTGTATGTAAATATCTTTTGTGAGATATCTGCACCCATGCCAATGATCTTGCAATGTAATTTTATTCAATTAAAGTTATAGTTGTACTGTTGATAATTTTAAGCTAAAACCTGCATTAAAAAAAATGCTTACCCCATATACAAGCTCTCCCACCATCCCGTTCCAGATTTTTGTCTGTGGATCCCTTGCTCCGTATTTTCCATCAGGGACAATAGCAATTTTATACTTGATGCCAATATGCTTTGCAATTTCTGATGCCAGGTCTACACAGTAACCTTCATACTTCTCATTCCCTTCAAACAATTCTCTGTTTTTTTTCCACATAACATAGGGGGCTTCCTACAAATGAAAGAATGAAAACTGTGAAAGAGAAACAGGTACCATACCAAACAAACATGTTCACCATTCAGGCTTAAACAAAGATTCATTGTTCACCATCAGTTACAGAACATGTTGTTTTGTCAGGTTTTCATCCTGAAAGGTTATAACAAATATTACCAAACAGATATTTATCACAAAATGGAACGAGAAGTCCACAGCATATTGGTGGATTCAATGAATTTTGGCTGTAATATTAAAGCAATCGTAGTTGTGTGTGTATGCACGAATCATACTGGACATATCCAATTAAAATCAAATTTAACTGCTTGAATGTCTACACTGTCCATGTTCCAAATATGAGGAGACAATTAGTCTTCATTAATTATATGTTGTATATTATGCAACTATACAATTACTGTCAATATTGTATTTACTAATCCAAATAAATTAGCTAGTAGTCTTAAGT
>JAEANM010011313.1:0-15334 GCA_017656035.1 Myanophis thanlyinensis | reverse complement strand
ACACACACAAGCTCTTCTAAAACTATACACCGAACCTCACTTATAGCAGTTTGGAAAAACACACCCAGAGTCTCCTTTCTGCCACACATTTAACTATAACTTCTGTACCTTAGAATATTACACACACCTTCAGATTTACTTCCCTGGCCTGCACATGACCATTAGACCAAAGAGATGTCATGGATTGAGTAAAATGTGGCAAAACTCACTTAACAACACTCTTGCTTAGCAACCAAAATTTTAGGCTCCATTGTGATCATAAAGAAAATATATCTCTGCCTTCCTCTGCATGACAGCCTTCTCCTACTAAATGCCTTTCCTTTTCTGGCAATTTTCCTCTCTGTTAGAGGCACCAAAATAATCCAGATGATATAAAGTCTCCTGCTGGAGCAGGTGGTTGGACTAGATGGCCTCCAACATCCCTTCTAATCCTGCTGATCTATGATTCTGTAAGGAACTCCACTGGAGCAAGGGGTTGGACTAGAACAGTGATGGCAAACCTTGTAGAGATCGAATGCCAAAAGTGCAACCCAAAACCCACTTATTTATCGCAAAGTGCCAACATAGCAATTTAACCCAAATCCCGAGGTTTTACTACCTAAAATAATGATAAACAATGTATAGTTCAGCTAATGGTTCTAAGAAAAGTGTGATAAATGTATTTATGCCCCTTCATTTTTTTCTGCTTTTGAAATATTATGTTTAGAAACAATAAAAAATTTAAAAAAATGTAATATTATTTCTCTTTCACTCACCCGCTTTACCTCTCTCTCTTTCCCTCCCTTTCTCTCTGTCTCGCTCTCTTTCCTTCACTCTCTCCCCCTCCTCTCTGGGAGCATAAGTGGGAAAAAACCCTTGAACTGGTGCTTGGTGGTGGGAATCTGACGTTTGGAGGCCAACAAGCCCAGGAGCAGCGCACCGAAGACCAGCAGTGAGGCAGGGCATCCCAACACTGGCAGCTCTGCAGGAAAAGCAACTGACAACCAGGAGACGAGAGCGAGCTGAGATAATGCAGAGTTGCCTTATGGCTCCGCATCATAATGGGCTCAGGAATGAACTCTGTTTCCCCCGCTGTGAAGTCTGCTAAATTTCACTGTGTTACGCAAGGCAGGCCATGGAGGCAGCAACAGCAAATGTACCGCAGGAAAGATGGAATGCTGTTTCACACATAGAGTTGGGCTGGGGTGACAATGTGCATGCCCACACAGAAGGCTCTGAATGCTGCTTCTGGCACCCATGCCATAGGTTCGCCACCACTGGACTAGAAGATGACCTCAGAGATCCCTTCCAGCCCTAGATTGCTATGCTGTTTTAAAGAGTCTTCTGAAGCCAGAGTTTGTGGTCCTTCCTTCCTCTCCTTTTTTCCTCTCTCTCCCTCCCTCCATGTAACTTATCTGTCTGTCTGTCTGTCTGTCTGTATGTTTATGGTTCTATCCATCCATCCCATTATATCTCATTCATTTTCCCCCTCCCTCCCCCTCTCTCTCTATCCCTTCCCATCATCCTTCTCCCTCTCATTCTAAAACTAGGAGATGCATCTGAAACAAAAACTCCTTTGGATGAAACCGGCCATTAGTATCCAGCTTATCCTTCTGCAATTAATTTTTCTTGACTTCATTTTAAATTCTCTATAATTTTTCTATATTGTACACTTTCCTTTGCTCATGGCTTTTTTATATATGCTGAAACTAATACAGGTATTTTGGGGTACAATCTGAGTTCCACATTCTTAATATGGCATTCTTAACAATTGTTTTTAACATCTGCACGGCCCTTTTTTGGTCAGCAGAATGGCGGGGAGGGGTGCTGCAGGAGGATTGGATTGGACCGGATTACAATTATGTGGCCTCAAGTAAGTGCCTGATCTGGATAGAAAACAAGCAACATCCTATATTAATAATACAGTTTAGTACCAGATTTTACAGACTATAGATCCATTTAATCTACAGTCAACAATCTATAATTGACAGCCATTTCTATTTACAATCCTGGAAATTTACCTTGCTGTTAGATCTTGCATTATTAGGTTATGTATGATATTTCATTTTTATTATTAGTTGAATAATAAAAATACAATAGTATAAATTGCTTTTCTGCCTGGACAAACAATTTACTATTAAACAATGTGGTATAAATTTAGAAATTAAAAGTTTAGTGAAGTATGAAGAATAAGTAATAAATGTTTGTCCGTAATATCTAGTAGAAGAGATATGAAAATAGTTATAGTAAAGAACTGTAGAAAGAAAGAAGAGAAAAGGTACATCTTGAGCCTGTGTCAAACGTCCACCATGGCCATGCCCACCCTGGCCACACCCACCCGAGATCCTCCGAGGTCAAACACAGCCTTGATGCGGCCTAAATGAAATCGAGTTTGACACCCCTGGTATAGATTGTTTTTTTTAAATCTTTTTGTGAGATTGGTTCATATTTCAAGGAGAAAAGCTCTGAATCTTATAGACATATTTCTAAGCTACTTTGTTATGAGGTACTGCTATAGATGAAATTCAAGTTTCTCATTTTTCTTTTTTAATCATTAGAAAGTCAGCAAGCAATGTTATCACTCTAGGTTACTGGAGTTAGTAGACAGAAGCTTATGAGGTACTGCTTAGAAGATAGATGATGGCAACAGGAGCTGCCATTGTTACTTCAAAGCAGGAGATGGAATCAAGTAATGGAAATCCACATAATTTCTAAAAGAAGATATTGAGGTCTCCTTCTACCGTACATGTCTCAGCAAATCCTCCATAGTTAATCCTATGTGCAATAAGAGATTTCTATTTATTGAACTGTTCTGGAAAGGTTAGTTAGAAGATCTCAAAGAAATCATAGAATTAGAACAAATTCTCCTTACCAATGTTGATTAGAAATTAGAAAATAAAGCATACTACTTCGTTTTACTTTAAATTTGATTTTGAGAAGTAGAGATACTCCTCTCATTGGGAATTTGTGACTTCTGGATTGGCCTTGGTAATATGCCTCTATTGCTTACATGATGCTTATTGTTTAATTTTATTTGATTTAATTAGTTACATACTGTTAATGTGATATAAGGTCTACTTTATTATTTTTATTGGAAAGCAATTACTGATTACTACTAATTCCTTACAGTTATAATAGCTAGATTTTACTTTAACTACTTTGTATTATTGTATGTTGAAATTCAATTGATATTCCTTTACAAGTAGTTCTAAAGTTGTGACTGGTCACTTAACAGCCATTCAAAGTTATGAAAGACATCCTCCCTCTCAAAGCTATATACAACTATGTTCAAAGGTAGAGCAGCTGCAGCACTCCCACAGTCATTCACCTTTATAACCTACCACAGGGATCTTGCAATGCCCCCATCCCACCCTGATGGGACCCCACAATTTTTAAGCATAATATAAATATATATTTTGGTCTATCACACAATCAGCCCGCTGTTAGACTGGATTTGGCAATTTTGTCTTTATCAAGTCCTTTCCAAGGAACTGGGATAGGTAGATGTGGATGTTGTTACAGATATCATCATGGGATGTAAAGTGTTCTATGTAAAGCAGCCAGTTGGTGATAGATAAATGTTATTATTATAAATAAATATTATTAAATAATTTATTAAATAAATTATTTTATTATTTAATAAAACAAATAGACAAATACTGAATGCTGTTCAAATCAAATAAGTTTATTAATAATACGTACTTTTTAATGACCTCTGATATCTTTGCAGTATACATACCTCCTGGTACTGGCTCATAAACAGCTTCTACTATCTGAAAAATAAACAGTTGCTCATTTTTAAAGTGATTTTTATATTGCAATTTTCCATTTGATTTGCATGGCAAACATCACATAATTAGCTTTCTCTTATAACTGTTATTTATGTTGTGTTCAATAAAGAGAGGCACAGACCTGGATCATGGTGATGATTCTTTATCAGTTCCATGAATTGTGTGTCTGGGCTGCAGGCAGGCAACTCCCTTTATATGGGAGCTGGCAGCCTGCAACTAATACAAAATCAGGGGCTTTTCTTGCGGCACATCTGGACCAAGTAGAAAATGCCGTCTGCACAGGTGCAGACACAACACCCATCCCCACCTAGCTGGCACCGACCACCCACCTGATCCATTCTGCACATGTATTCGCTGAGGTATGCAGACGCCACCACACCCTGTCCAATCTGTGCACGCATGGCCTCATTTCTGCTGCAATTCCATCAGGTTCAGTCATGTGAGGAGCTCCTACTTCTGCCTAATCTCTCTGCAGCTGTTGGGCCTCTGCAGCAGATGTGATCTCTCTTTTCAGGAGTCAACCTCAGATAGGAGGATGGTTGTTTTACTCTCTAGTTGTTTTACTCTCTCTCTACTCTCTAGGATTTGTGCAGTCTCGTTGGTTCTTTCTTGACTCTTGCTGGCATCTGCATTGCTTTATGTGGTGTCTGCTCTCCCCTTGCAATCCTTCCTTTTTCTGGAAGTCTGCTTCTGAGTTGGTCCATATGTCTTCTCCATCCCCTGCTGTCATCTAGGAGAATGACATACGATTGGGGGCCTATCTATTTGGTTATTCACCCAGGGTTGCCAATTGGATTGCCCAGTGTTAATTCCAGGTGTAGACAGCCTCTCCCACTTGGAATATTTGTATGCCTTGAATGTTCTCATACTGTTGGTTGCTTGCCTGCTCAGGTGGAATTGGTCAAGCCCAATTCTGAGCTTCCTGCCCATCAATAGCTCAGCTGGGCTGAGGTTTGTCGTGGCATTTGAAGTGACATGCTCACTTTCTATAAGCAAATAGTTGTTGATTTTCTGTTTCAAGTCTCCTTGCTCCATTCTCCCAAAGAACAGATCTGACTGTTCGTTCTGCTATGCCATTCCCTGCCAGATGAAAGGGAACTGTAAGAGAATGTCTGATTCCCTGGCTTGCTAGATAGTCCTAGAATCTGGATGCAGTGAACTCGGTCCATTGTCCAAGATGATGACATCTGCTAGCCCATGTATTCCAAACAACCTTTGCAGTGTGTTTATTATGGTTTATGCTGTTGTTGTCATTATCCTCTGTATTTCTAGCCATTTCGAGTAGGCATCTATTATGATTAGTAGTATCTGTCCCTGCACTGGTCCCACAAAGTCTATATGGATTCAGGATCATGGTTTCCTTGGGTTGTCCTATTGTGTTGCTGGGGCACTTGATGGGGCTGGCCTTTATTGTTGACATGGTTTGCATTGCCTGACCCAACTCTTGATGTCCATGTCCATCTAAGCCACCAGACATAGCTTCTGGCAAGTGCCTTCATGCACACTATGCCCAGATGGCTCTCATGGAGGTTGTCTGTAATCCTGTTCTGTAGTTTGGAGGGGACGACTAATCAGTTTCCCCACAGTAAGTATCCGCACTGAGCTGACAGCTCGTGCTGGCAGTGTTTGAATTTTTTTTAATTCTGCGCCTTGCGGCTGTTCTGGCCAGCCCTTCCACACCCAGTGGAGTACTGTGGATAGCATTCGTCAGTTTTTGTCTCTCTTGCTATGTCTGTGGCTGAGATGGGGTTTTCTCTCATGTGGTCTATTAGTAGTATTTGTGATGCTGGAGCGGGTCTTTTACCCATGTTTGTAATGGGCATCAACTGAGGGCATCTGCATGTGGAATGTCAATCTCAGTTTTGTGGGAGAAGTTGTAACTATATGCAACCAGGAATTCTGTCCATCTGGTCATTCTAGGTGACAGTACTTGTGGGGTTTATTTGTCACCCGCGATGAGGTTAGCGGTTGGTGTTTAGCTGGAATTTTCATCTATAAAGAATTTTCATCTAATGCTGCTAGTGCTTCTTTATTGAGTTGAGTGAAATTTCTTTTGATGGCTGACAGGGTGTGTGAGAAAAAGGCTATGGGGCTTCTTGGCTGTCTGTAGGTGGTGGCTAAGTATTGCTCTGACTCCAAATGGCGAGGCATCACATGTTAAGATTAGTGGGAGGTGTTTGCTGTATTGGACTAATAAGCTCTTAGATGAGATTAGGTTTTTTACCCCTTTCAATGGTCTCTCTTCAGCCTGGACCCAGGTCCAAACTGCCTTTTTATCTAGCAGTGTGTGCAGGGGTTTGGCTATCATGGCTTTTTGTTTCAGGAACAAAACTTTAATAGTCCCAAAAGGGTTTGTAATTCCATCTTTGTGATGGGAGTTGGTGCTTCTTGGATAACCTTGATTTTGTCCTTGGTGGGGTGGATTCCTGAGGCATCTATCTGGAAGCCCAGGAATTCTACTTTGGGGCGGCAATCTGACATTTTCCCCACTTGACTTTTAGCCTGGCTTCTTGAAATTGTCTTAGTACAGTTCGGAGCCAGGCTGTAAGTTCCTCTTTGTTGCCAGTGGAGGTCAACACATCATCAAAAAAGGGGATGACCTCAAGAATGTCCTGTAAAAGATGTTCTATTAAGTACTGGAACAATTCCGGAGCTATGCTGAATCCAAACTGGAGGCGGTGACATTTAAAGGCTCCCCTATGTGTAAAAATTGTTTGGGCTTCTGCCGTTGCTTCATTGACCAGCAGTTGCTGATAGGCTTGAGCCAGATCCAATTTAGTGAAGATTTTTCCTTAGTCCAGTGAGTGGATGAGGTACTGCACTATGGAGATGGGGTAGGCATGCAATTGAAGGGCTTTGTTAATCGTGCAATTATAATCTGCATATATTTGTACCAACTCATCTGCTTTATGGGGATGACTATCAGGATCTCCCATTTTACATGGTCAATGGGTTCTAGAACCCCCTGCTTGACTAGCTTGTCTAGTTGTTCATCCACATTTTCTGTGCAAAGGGGACTCTCTATGGCTTCATGTGGATTGGAACCACCCTGGGGTTTAGAAATGGGGGTCCCCTTATATTTTCCCAGCTCACCATTAAAGATGTCCTCAAATTCCTGATGAGGTCTTCCTCGGTCTGGTCTCACAGGCTGAGGACTTCTGAGATGTCCATCCCTAGGGCGTCACATCAGTCATGCCCTAATAGGCTCAGGAGGTTTCCCTTCACTATAACAAGTGGCAGGCTGCCCTGGAAATCTTTGTGTGTGACAGAGAATTCCCCACTTCCGACAATTGGATGTGGTTTCCCTGCATTTCTTAAACTCTCTCAGATTGATATTAGGTATTAGTTATTAATTTTATTCCATGCCATGATGCTTAGGGCTGATCCCATGTCCACCTCCATCTCACATGGATTTCCTTAAATGCTCACTGTGGTCCTGATCTTGGCTCTTGTTTTTTTCTTGTTGTTGGGGGTGTCTTGGCCATCTGATTGGTCCAGACTTTGATGGTGTGGTACCCTTCATCGGTCACCCTCTGTTGTTCTGCTCTTTGGGCTTGGGATGGGTAGTTCTGCCTGCTTTGGCCACTTGGCAAGGAGGCTCTGGATAGGTGCCCCTTTTTTGGCACCTCCTGCAAATGGTGGCCTGATATCTGCAATTCATGCAGGTATAGTTCCTGCTGCAGCCTCCACACATGGTCTGGCAACCCTTGGTGGCCATCTTGGCCCCTCCAGGTGGGCTTGATTTTATGGATGTTGTCTTCATCGGCTGAGTCGGTGTCACCATCATCTGCGTCTCTGTAGTGCATGGACATTGGCTTCCATGTAGGCTGCTGAGAGGTTTCCGCAAGGGTGTCCAACTTGCCAGTAGATTCTGCTGCAATGGCTTCTTTAATGGCTATTTGAAGCATGAGGGTGCTCTGGGTTATCAGCCTCCTCCTCAACTTGTCATCTTTGAGGCCATACACCAGCCGATCTCACAGGGTCTTGTCCAGATTGTTAAAGTTGCAATGCACGGCTGCTTTTCACAGAACCGCAAGGAAATCACTGATGCTTTCGCCTGCTTTTTGTCCCCTGCTGAAGAAAGCATGGCATCGGGCCATCTCTGATGACTGTGGGGCATAATGGTCTTTCAGTTTTTCCATGAGTGTGATCCACAACTCTTTGGTCATGCATTGTGGCGATCCTAGCACCCTGGACATTGCGAAGATTTGTGTTCTGCAATGGTTCAGGAATAGGGCTTGTTTCCTGTCTCTGAGTTTGTTTGCCCAGAGGAAATAGCCGAATCACAGGATGAATGCATCCTAAGTCTCAGTTTTTGCATTGAATGGTGCAAACGCAATAGCGGATGTGGCCATTGTCTTTTGGTTATCGATTGTTCCATTCTCCAGGTCTGATCTTATTCTCAGAATCCCACCCTCGTCGCCAGTGTTTTATTCAGTAAAGAGAGGCACAGACCTGCATCATGGTGATGCTTCTTTATTGGTTCTGTAAATTGTGTGTCTGAGCTGCAGGCCGGTAGCTCCCTTTATATGAGAGCTGGCAGTCTGCAGCCAATACAAAATCAGGGGCTTTTCCCAAGGCATGCACGGACCAATAGAAAACCCTGTCTGTGCAGGCACAGATACAACAATTTACAAATTATAAAACAAATGTGTACAGTTTTTATATCTGATTAAATGTAAATAAATTGCTTTATGAATGTGATACCCATATAAGTAAAATTAAAAATAATAAAAAATATCAATAATGTCATACTGTATTTCATCATCACCATTTTAGCCATTGTCTATCCACTGTGGGATGAAGACCTGTTCCACATGTTTCCAACCAATACAGTTCTGAGCTTTCTTTTGTCACTTGGACCAATAATTTCATCTGTATAAAAGCAGTTATTTAATTTATATCCCATCTTTCTATTAATCAAGTATTCAAATTGCTAACCATAATTAAAATATAAATGTAAAGTGGAATTTAAAATGAATAATTGAAACAAGACAAAAATACTTAACAATGAGAAGCCTTGTGGAATAAATAATTTCTTGCCTAGTTTTCAAATGGTAAAGATAATAAAGTCTCATTCAAATCCTGGGGAAGGCATAGCGTGAGACAGATGTGTGATGCAGGAGCAATATAATAAATACTTTCCAGATTTTAATATACATAATGTCCATGTTTATGATAAGAGACAGAGTTCCTCAATCATGCTTAAACTATTTAGGGATTTACAGATCCCTAAATAGATCCTTAAACAACACCAATACTCTAAAGTTATGTTCCTCCATATGAAGCATTTTATGCAATTATTTTTGGATTTACAGTGGTTCCAGAAGTTTTTTTGTTTACAATTCTTCTGAGGACACAAACAAACAATAAACCTCCAAGTAGCCTCAATGACTCTCTAAAAGAATGCAAATGACCAGCTGTCTGCAAGGAATATAAATCCTTCCATTTCTACCATCCAGATCCAGTCAGATCTGAAGAAGCTTCTTGGATGAGAAGCTAAACATCTTCAAAGAAAAACAAGAAAGTCCAGTTGTCCCTTGAGAAAAAAACATTTTTGGGACAATCATGACTTGGATGCATAGATGTTTACCTATGTATTTTGGGATGAACACCCTTCGAATGGTACAGGACTTTGAACGGATCACAGACACCATTTGCACTTCAGATTCAGATGCAAACAACCCAGACTCATCCTCAACAGCTTGCGCCCGTGTTCAACAGTGAAGGGACACAGGGCAGAAAACATCCTGCAGAAAGCAGATCCACAATACAATCTTTTCAGCAGTTCCATAAAGGCTCCACCCATTTGAACTACTCTGGTGACACTGAGGACACAGACAAACCTCCAAGTGACCTCAATGACTCTCTAAAAGAATGCAAATGACCAGCTGTCTGAAAAGAGTATAAATCTTTCCATTGCCCACCATTCAGTAAGAGCTGAAGAAGCTTCTTGGATGAGAAATGTAATGTCTTCAACGAAAACAAGAAAGTCCTGTTGCCGTTTGAAAAAGTACCTTTGAGACAAGATTAATGTTAGGGGACTGAAGGCAAATAGGTCCATTATGCCTTGCAGAGCGTTAACTTGTTTATTTCCAAAGCATGCTAATTGTTACATATTTACATTTTGCTGTTGAAATGTGAAATCTGGAAAGCTCCAAGAGTTATAAAAAGCCAAGATCTACAAAAATGTGTCTTGGCAATGCCTGAAGCCCATGGGTTGCCAGTCCTATTTTAATTGATTCTGAGTAATACCTCAGAAACCGGAAGTAATAAAAATAATAGCATGTGATCTTTTGCAGAAGTTTCATTACCAAATTAGGCTGCTAATGTTGCCTAGTTTAGTAATAAGATGTCTCCAAGAAAAACACCAAGCTCAAAGAACACAAGGACACATAAATAAAGAAGAGAGAGAAAGTTAAGGAGGTTGATTTCTAAAATTAAAAATGAGCTGTCAGCCTCTTAGGCCCAAAGTCATCAAAGCTTTTAATCCAATATTTAATAGGGAATCTGGAAAATCTTTCTTATGTGTGTGTGTGTGTGTGTGTTTTCATAGATTTTCACTAGCACAGGCAAGCCAAGGTACTCTCAATCTTACATGGGAAAAGACCCGAACACGCCTAGACCTACAAATATATCTATATCTATATTTTCACGGGTACAGGTATGCAGGTCTAGGTGAAAAGACCCGAACAGACCTAGACCTGCATCCCTGAACCAATGAAAATATACGAAAACACACACACACACACTTATGTCAGAATGATTATCAAAGCTGTTTCTCTAGACCTGCTATAAAATCCTTATGAAATGCAGGATCGTTTCCTGCAGAACATTTTCAGTGTGATATAACAAATATAGGATTAAAAAGACAATGAAATGAAACAAATAGGCAAAGGTAAATAGTATAATCTCATTTAGCAAACCTGCATACTTTAGTTGCTAAGGAGAGCATGTTGGTGCTATAAAATGGAGGGTTGAGTGTGGCCATCTGATATAAAACACATCCTGCAGCCCAGACATCAGCCTTCTCACCATATGGCTCACTCTTTACAACTTCAGGGCTGTGTAAACAAAAACAAAATACTGTATGGAATACAAAAAGGACAAGGGACAGGTCACCAAATATCACATTATCACAAAAATCCTGACAAGTTTATAAAAAGTATTTATGAAATTACAAACAATTTAAAGTTTATGTAGAAAGATAATGGTTATTCATTTTCCTAACCTAGCCTATAAAAATTACTTGGAGTAGAATTCATTCTGATAATAACATTAATGTGATTTCCCCTGTCTTCGTGGCACAAAAGTATGCTAGTATAATTCTGACAGCCAAGCTGGTGCTATTCTTCCAATTTTAATATAGGATGACTTAAGGAAAGTGATTGGTGGATTTCCTGCTAGTGGGAAACCCCACCCCCCACCCCCCCACCAATTACTATTCCTAACATGGGTTAGGAAGAAGGCAAATTTTGGCAGATGCCTAGATCTATGAGTTTGGATATCTGTCACAATCTCATTTCTGAGAAGGATGGATTGTTCTGCAGTAAAGCAGGAGAGGTTATTTTCTATATCACTAAGAATTCCAACTACAAGTAGTCCTCGATTTACAACTGTTCATTTAGTGACTGTTCAAAGTTACAACAGCATTGAAAAATGTGACATGACCAGTTTTCACAGTTACAACCTTTGCATCATCCCCATCACCATCTGATCAAAATTCAGATGCTTGGCAACTAGTTCATATTTATGACAATTTGTGTGTCCCAGAGTCATGTGATCGCCCTTTGTGACTCTGATAATGGGGAAGCCAGATGCATTTAACAACCCAGTTATTGACTTACCAGCTGCAGGGATTTACTTAACAAACATGTTAAGAAAAGTCTCAAAATGGGGCAAAACTCACTTAACAAACATCTCACTTAACAACAGAAATTTTGGGCTCAATTGTAGTCGTAAGTTGAGGACTTCCTGTATTTCACAGAACTCTAGCTTATTTCAGTCAACCCATCAATCATTCTCTCTTCTTTGCTTGGTCTTTCTTGCTTTTATCATTCTCTCACTCCTGTGCTCTTTCTCATTCAGTTTTTCTCTTACTTATTCCTTTTTTAACTTTTTCATAATGTATCACTCTGTCTCTCCCCACCTCTATATTCTCTTTCATTCAGCCTTCCCTTCTCTTTATGAATTCTCATTTTCATCCAGATTTTTCTTGTTATCTCTTTTTTGCTTACTTATTTTTTTAAAATATTAATTGGAATTAATGTGTAAAGCAGGTCAACATTGAGACCTCCTGAATCATATAGCAGTCAATACAGTACATGCAGCATGCAATACTGCAAAGATGTTCCATTTTTTATCATTACCAGGATCAGTCCACAGAAATTTGAGTGATCATATTTTTTTTACATGTCCTTATGACATTGTTTTCATGTCCCCCCCCCACAACTAAGACAGCTTAAAGGTATTTTTAAATGTTCTAGATTTAAAGTGTTTTCCTTCCTTCCCTAATTTCCTCTTGTTTTACTTGTGATCTAGTCTTTGGCAGATGATGACCACAGGTCAGGATTTATTGGCTAATTTAGGCTGTTCCTTTTCCCTGGAATCTGTTAGAGATTTAAGTTCTGCCCGTGAACATCAAATTTCATGAGAACAAACATCTGACTTGAGCATAATAACTGAAGTAGTTTAGAATTATCATTAAAAGGAAATTTATTTACAGGAATATGTTATAGGAATAGGCAAATCCTAGCACCTAGCTAATTGCATCCTTCCACTAAAGAAACACCCAAAAATATGTACTCTGTGAATATTTCCCTGGAAAGAAAAACTTGCCTATATTTGCCCAGTTCTGTTCTAGTATATATTAAGAAGACTGATTTTTTTTTAAATTGCTAGCAGATGATGCTCAGTGGAATGAGAAATGTAGCTAGGGTATCCACTATTTTTTTCCTTAACATAACCTGCAATAAGTAAGGGTGCTCTCCAGTCTCATGAGGCAGAAGAGAGACTGATAATGAGAGGGAAAAAATGATGCCTGTACCAGTCTTAAACATTATCTGTTCCAAAAAATATTTCAGGGTCACATACAGAACCCTAAGCTATTCTTAGAAACTAAAAGGTGAACAAAATGTTTTGTTTTGAAATTTGGCCAATCTACTAGAAGAAATTATAAAAGATAGCTTATGAGCTATTCTACTTTAGGCATGAAAGCTAGCTTTGGTGGAACTTTGCCCAGGCATTCTCTCAGCACAACCTACCTATTGTGCAGAAAGTAGTAAGAGAAATACTAAGTATGTTTGCCATCTTGAATTATTTATAATAAATATTAAAGTCAGGATATAAATAAAAACAAACTTAGAGATATTTTGTAAAAAGTGGTGTCCACCAGACCAGCCATTTTTTGAGTGTCTATAACTCTCTCAAACTTCCAAATGTAGTCCTTGCCCTAAGCCAAAATACAGTTTAACAACATATGAAATTTGTTAGTAACCCATAGCTAATTTCCATGAACAGCAGGAACAGGACAAGATTCAACCTCACAAAAGCTACCAGCAAGAACAAGCATAACCATTTTTCTGCTACTAATCATCTCTTGATATATTCACAAGAAGTAATTACACTTTAGTAAAAACACTTCCAGAACATTGCCTTAAAATACTTAATTAAATGGAGTATTTTGTCAGTTAATGGGCTCAATTGTTTATAGTGTTCAATTTGAGGAGCAAAGCAGTGGTCTTACTGCTACTTGCAATTCTTCCTCTACAGTAATCCTATCAGAAATGCAAACTAAATCATGTGGCTTTTGATACTGTTGACCACAGTATCTTACTGCAGCGGCTGGAGGGGTTAGGAGTGGGAGGTACCGTGTTGCGGTGGTTCTCCTCCTTTCTCTCCGGCCACTCGCAGTTTGTGCTGGCGGGGGGGCAGAGGTCGACCTCAAGGCCCCTAGTGTGTGGGGTGCCTCAGGAGTCGGTGCTCTCCCCCCTGCTATTCAACATCTATATGAAACTGCTGGGTGAGATCATCCGTGGTTTTGGGGTGAATTTTCACCAATACGCAGATGACGCAGTTGTTCGTCTCCACCCCAAACCACCCCAATGAGGCCATTAAGTGATGGGCCGGTGCCTGGAGGCCGTGCGGAATTGGATGGGGTTTAACAGACTTCGACTCAACCCAGCCAAGACCGAGTGGCTGTGCTTTCCTACGCCTAGATTCAGTCAGCTTCCCTTTTCACTGGCCGTGGGGAATGAAATGTTGTCCCCCACGGAGAGGGCCCGTAATTTGGGTGTCCTCCTGGATGTACGGCTGTCATTGGAAGAACATATTGCAGCCATCTCCAGGGGGGCTTTCTATCAGGTCCGAAGGATCGTCCAGTTGCGCCCCTTTCTGGATCGGGGCGCTCTTCACACAGTCACTTCTGACCTTGTAGACTCCAGTCCCGTCTGGACTATGCCAACGCTCTCTACATGGGGCTCCCCTTGAAGAGCATCCGGAGGCTACAGTTAGTACAGAATGTGGCCGCGCGGGCTATTATGGGAGCTTCTCGGAGCTCCCATGTTACACCTTTCCTGCGTGAACTGCACTGGCTTCCTGTGGCTTTCTGGGTGCGATTCAAGGTGTTGGTACTCACCTTTAAAGTGCTCCATGGCTTGGGACCCGGGTACTTACGGGACCGCCTGTTGCCATCATCAGCCTCCAGCCGATCGGTGCGCTCCCACAGGGCAGGCCTCCTCGGGGTACCACCGTCGGGCCGATGTCACCTGATGGCCCTGAGGGTTCGAGCCTTCTCTGTGGCTGCACCCTCCTTATGGAATGAACTTCCCCCTGAGATTCGGACCATTACTGACTGCCGAGCTTTCCGATGTGTATTAAAAACCCATCTTTTCCAGCTAGCCGGCCTGGCCTGACACCTCAGGGTTATTTTATTGTGGTTTAATTTTAAATTTTCTAATAATTAATTTAATTTTAATTTTTAATCTGTATTTTTAAATGTAACAGCTTATATAATTGTTTTAAATTGGTTTTTAATTATTGTTGATGTATTTTTATCTGCTGTGCACCACCCCGAGTCCCTAGGGAGAGGGGACGGTATATAAATTTAATAAATAATAAATAATAATAATAAAAAGTATGATTCAACACAAAAGGAATTTGTCTTCAGTGCATATGCTCTCAGTGTACATAAAAAGAAATGGTACATATGTCAGGAATAAGATACAACAAGTAATGATACTCATAGGGTACAAATAAGCAATCAAATCAGTGGTGGAATTCAAATATTTTTTCTAGTGGTTCTGTGGGTGTGGTTTGGTGGGCGTGGCTGAGGGGGGTGTCATGTGATTGGGTGGGCAGTTTCGGTAAGCAGGACAATAAAGATTAGGCTAGAATAGGGTGACCATATTTTGATTTCCAAAAAAGAGGACAATCGAAAAAAAAAAATCGAAAAAATAAAAATAAAAAAAAAATCGGGGAAAAAAAGCTCGGCCTCGAGACACAAATTCCCTTCTTTCTCTCCCTTCTTCCATCCTTCCTTTTTTCTCTCTCTTCCTTCCTCCTCC
>JAEANM010011312.1:0-15336 GCA_017656035.1 Myanophis thanlyinensis | reverse complement strand
GCCATGCTGGCTCAGGAATTCTGGGAGTTGAAGTCCATGAGTCATGAAAGAGCCAAGGTTCCCGACCCCTGTCATAGACAGACAGACAAACTTTAAAATTATCTAATTTCACTAGAAATCCATACTTTAAATCTGCTAGACTGGTAAGAGGAGGCAGCAGCCCATTGAAAGATATCTGCCAATTATTCTACAAACTGTCACTCATTTGACTGAAGGAATGCCATTGCTCCTAATAAGGGTGAAACCAGCTATTGAATGTGATTTTTTTTTTAAAAAAAATACTGATTGCAGATTGATAATACAGATGTAATTTTATCTAGGGAAATTATAATTAAAATATTTAGGAGAAAAAAATTCAAATAAGCTTAAAATTCCATTTAGATGGGATAAGTTGGAAAAGGCAATAGCAGATATTCAAACCAAACTATATGCAAAAACAAGACTTTTTCTGAAAAACTTAAAAAATAATTGAATAAAATATAAATGAAAGTGGCAGTCATAGATGAGAACAAACAAAAGCCACAATTAATACAATGAGACTGAAGAGGATTCCATTTTGGGTATTACAGGCATTGACATTAGTTTGTTTGTTTGTTTTTCATTTTTCTCTCTGTTTTTTCCCCAAAATATTTTCCAAAATCTTTTCTAAAATCCCACTCTGTACAATGGATTATCAATTTTTAATGTGGAATATAAGTAATGCAAATGCTCTTCAAAATATTTCATTTTTTGAAAAGTTAAAAGGTTTTGAAGATAAAATGAGAAAATTAGGAGAGATTTTAAAAAGAAATATAAATTAAGGGCATTTGCAGATGATTTGGTGTTAACTTTGAAGATCTGCTTAATGGGAAAATAAATGGATTTTGATATGTTAGCAGGTTTTAAGATTAATAATCAGAAAGCAAAAATGTTAATGGAAATGATAGAGAATACTAGTTACAAAATTAAGAAAAAAAATAATAGTTATTACCATGACAAATATGAATCGTACATTCGTTCAAAATAATTATGTTGAAATGAAATTAAGGAGGACATGTTAAGATGGGAGTAATTAAAATTGTCACTGTTGAGGAGAATCTATGTGATAAGAATGAATGTTTTGTCAAGAATGATATTTTTTGTTTGACACAATACCTCTTTGACAATTGCTGTGCCATTTAGACAATGGAAGCATGTTACACCTAAATTTATATGGCAAGTGGAAAAAAATGAGTTAAATATAAAATTTTATCAGATACAAATAAACAAGGAGTATTGAGTTTACTAGATTTGAAACTGTATTTTGCTGCTTGTTGTTTAGCCTAGATGAAATGGATGTACCTGATGTACAGGAGACTTTTAGAGTTAAAAGAGCATGATCTGAGGTTTGATTGGCATGGATAAGTATGATAATATTTATAGATACTTATAGACAAGCCATATTGAAAATATGGACTAGATGAAACTTTGTGCCTGTAAATGCCTTTCAGGATCTCAGCTCAAAAAACATTTCATAGAAGAGAAATGGCAATGTTTTCCCATTTAAGTTTAAGTTTATTCATATTTATATACCGCCCCATCTCCCTAAGGACCCTAAGGATTTACAATTATCAGAAAGATTTAAAATGGACAAAAGTGGTAAGGAGAAAAGTAAGAATTTGAAGTGCAATTGTGTATTGGTGATGAACATGAAATTGCTAAAATGTATAAACTTTTGTTGAAATTTGAAACAGAAAAACAGATTATTAGATGTATAGTAAAGTCACCTGTGTGACTTAGGCAGCTATATAAATTTGTTTAAGAAATAGAATAAGAATTTTGTTTATAATAATAATAAAAACAAATTAATCAATGGAAAACATAAGATTAAGGAGTTGAAATTTACATTGTGTTGTAATCTTTGGAATAATTTCTATAAAAAAATCTTGTATCCAGAATTTTGCCCACATGCTATAAGTTAGCCCATTTGAGGTACCTTGGTTCAAAAATGATTGCCATATGAGGCAGTGTTTTGCCCACTTAAAGATCATGACAATGACAATTTTAGTATTATGCAGGTAGCCCTCAATGTACGACCACAATTGAACCCAAAATTTATGTTGTTAAGTGAGTTTTGTCACATTTCATACTTTTTTTCCATAGTTGTTCATGAATCATAGTGATTATTAAGTTAGTAATATCTGGGTTTTTGAATCTGGGTTCCCCATTGATTGTACTTGTCAGAAGATCACAAAAGGTGATCACATGACCTGGGACATTGTGACCATCATAAATAAGATGCCAGTTGCCAAACAACTGAATTTTGTCACATGACCATGGAGATGATGTGATGGTCTTAAGCATGGGTGTCAAAACTTGCCACATCACGTGACATTTTGCAACATTTTCCCATTCACGAAGTTGGGGTGGGTGTGGCCTGACCATGATGCCAGTTTGACATCCCTGGTCTTAAGTGTGAAAAACAGTCACTTTTTTTCAGTGCTAATGTAACTGCAACTTTGAATAGACACTAAATGAATGATGGTAACTCAAGGATTATCTGTATAGATAGTATACTGTAGATCTTACATGTGTTGAAGTGATTTAAGTCAAATAGGTTTGTCCTGAAATCAGATCCTATCTTTTTCCTTTTTAAATTTTGTATTAAAACCTTTAAAACAAAGAAAGATAGGATCTGATTTCAGGACAAATGTATTTGAATTAAATCACTTCAATGTATAAGATTTGATTTTAAAAAATAACTTATGTACTGGCTGTTACGAATAAACACTACTCCTGCAGCTAGTTTCATTTTTTGCTAGTATGGGATCAATGTCAGATGAATGGTAGTTTCTCTATAGGACATTAATCTTGACAAGTTTAATCTTGATACATTGAAATTTTCTTATTACAGATGGATTTCTCTTTTATTGTTATCCTCCATTTTTAACATTAACTATCATTCAAGTATTGCTCTGCACTACCTATGAAAGGTATAATTTAAGACATTCATCTAGCACTGAACCATAGAGCAAAGCTGGAATATCTGGATAAACTAAGTATTAATGCATAAAGAGCCTAGCATGAGTGAAATGTGTGAAAACATAAAGCAAAGGTAGAGAATAGTCACACAGTTATTAATCAAATCAAACAATATTAACTCTATCCAAGCCAAATGCAAGAAATACAAGATTTAGGTTTTTTGCTTGAATATGTTATCAGAACAAATAGGAAGATATATCATTGCTCCTGTCGCAAAAGTCACATGAACAGCTGAATTAAGTTTAACCATACCCCGAATATTATTATAATAGCTTACCACAAGAGACATAAACATAGCTACAGCATTTTTTGCCATACCTGATACTTAGAAAAAGATGCAGAGGATACTGAAAAACGGTGCAGTGGGGTATGCCATGATTGGATTCTGCCTGCTATCAGCAAAACTACAATATATGCTTTGGATGAGTATCTCTGGGAGTAATGCTACTCCTAAAAAGCCATTTAACTCCTAGCCACCTGCCACATTTCATTTGGCTCCAACAATCCATTTAGTGAACACTGTATTGATGGCTTTCATATGTAAGTGTTGGAAATCTTCCCACATCACTTTCATTTTGGGAAGCAGCTGCCGATTGCCAAGTCCCTTTCATGGTTGCATGAAAGAAGGTAGCCTGACTCAGAAGCTCTTCAGGAAAACAGTTCTTGTCATTTGATCAATTCTAGCCAGTATTATACAAATCTGCTTTGGTTAGAATTCAGCTGTAGGAATATTTTCTATTCTTCTCTCTGACACCCAGATTCTTTATTTCATTACCTGTCTAAAACAATTGATTTTTATTTCCAAAAGTATGATAGAAACTACTATACACCTTCAGGACAGGAAAAAAAGCATGAAGTAAATTCAAACCAACCAACAAATCAATATTTTGGGATATTTTAGAAAATGAAAGAAAATAAAATTTCAATCTATAACATTAGAATTTGAAGATTTCAGTTTCAGATCATCTAACTGAGATAATTTCACCACTCTTAGCTAGTAGTATCCTATCCTTTAAGAAAATGGGGAAACCATAAAAGTATCACTAGGAAGAAGACAAATTATGTAACACTTTTGGAGATAACAATTAAAGTATCATACTGAAATTCAGAATATGACAATACATAACAATCATGTTCCAATGGAAGGATAATTTGGTATTTCCTTTATGACTTAAGTACCATATCTCAAATAATTTAACAGGCAATTTTGGCATAGCCATCTTTGAATCTATTTTGATCTTCTGCTAGCATTTCATTTATATGTATTAGCTTTTCCTGTTAGGTATCTGTGTGTATGTGAACTGAACAGAACAGAGTGGGAAGAGACCTTGAAGGTCTTCAAGTCCAACCCCCACTATACCATTTTAGCCAAATGGTTGTCCAATCTCTTCTTAAAAAATTCCAGTGTTAGATTATTCACAACTTCTGGAGGCAGATTGTTCCACTGGTTAATTGGTCTAACTGTCAGGAAATTTCTTCTTAATTTTAGGTTACTTCTCTCCTTTATTAGTTTTCACACATTGCTTCTTGTCCTGCCCTCAGGTGCTTTGGAGAATAGCTTGACTCCCTCTTCTTTGTGGCAACCCCTGAGATACTGGAACACTGCTATCATGTCACCGCAGTCCTTCTTTTCATTAAACTAGATATATACCCAATTCCAGCAATCGTTTTTATATGTTTTAGCCTCCAATCCCCTAATTATCTTTGTTGCTCTTCTCTGCACTCTTTCTAGAGTCTCAACATCTTTTTTACATCATGGAAACAAAAACTGGATGCAATATTCCAAGTGTGGCCTTACCAATGCATTATAAAATGGTATTAACACTTTACCTAATCTTGATTCTATCCCTCTGTTTATGCAGCCTAGAACTGTGTTGGTTTTTTTTGGTTGCTGTGGCACACTGTTGGCTCATATTTAAATGATTGTGCACTAGGATGCCAAGATCCCTCTCACAGTTGCTACTATTGAGCACGGTATCACATATACTATTCCTGTGCATTTTGTTTTTCATGCTTAAATGTAGAATCTTAATTTTTCACCATTTAATTTCATTTTGTTAAATAGTGCCCAATATTTAAGTCTGTCAAGAGCTTTCTGTATCTTAAGCCTATCTTCCGAAGTGTTCCTGCGAGCTTGGTGTCATCTGCAAGTTTGATGAGTTTCCCATCTATCCCCTTGTCCAAATCATTGATGAAGATGTTGAAGAGTACTGGGCCCAAAACAGAACATACTTCTCTCCATGTACATATAGTTCCATTGAGGACTATATGGTGAGTGATCAAGGTCCATTCTCTGCTCAGTGCAAGTAATTCACAAGACAATTGGAATAGATGATTCCCTGGCCTCTGAAGTTTTTCAGAGGACACTAATCTTCTACTGTTGAACAGCTCCTGCATATTTAATCCAGCAATTAATTCCCACTGTGGCCAATCAAATATCTTGTTTATGACAAGTACTGCAATTACTCCAATACTATTATAATAACATTCTTCTGTAACTAGAATACCACCTTCCCAATCCTGTTGCCCAACCAATGATATTCAACTTGTTTGACAATGACAGCAGAAATTTTAAAATAGATTTTGGGTTACTTTACAAAATGCATACTAAGACTGTAATGAAATGGATGGCACATATAGAAAATAAAATTCAACCTGGGAGGAAAGTGATTAGTTCCAGTTAGAAAAAAAATAATGTGAAAAGAGTAAAGACAACTATGAAGGGAGAAAAGAAATGGTGATTAATACATATGTATGAACTAATCCATTCTACAGCATATCTCTTCTTTGATAAGAGGTGCTACAATATGAGAAAACTTCTCATTTGTTACATGAGAACAATAATCATGAAAAATGTGCAGTTTTGTTAAAAAAAATCCACATTGAAAAAAAAAACATGTCTATCAAAAACCATATCTGGATGATACTTTTATCAGAACCAGTTATGTTTACAAAAAAGATATGCAAATATCTACGTTCTTCAGAACAGAGCACTGCTGATAATTTTATAAAAGTGAAGTGAATAAAATATTCTGAATATATTAAATGTGAAAAAGTTAATTATTCTTAAAAGTGTTTGGTGTAGATGGCACTTATTGCTGCATTTGGTTATTGGTTATTTTTGTTCCCTATTGCATTAGCATTAGCATTAGCATTAGATCTCCCCATGCTATGTAGCATATTGAGCAACAATGGCTCTCCAGCATTTTTGGTTTGTGGTAAGTACTTTAACATCTTCCGATGTTTAAATTTCTTCATGGAAGACTAACAGACTCTTCCCTGCTGCAAAAAGTTCATATTCTAGAATTTTAGACTAAAAAAAAGTAAATAAGGAAAAATGATGAAGAGGGGAGAAAAATAAGACAAGTATAAATAAGACAGTTGTTGAAGGAAGGTTGAAGTAATGCTCAGATCATTTCTTAATTCTAGAATTGCCAAATTGAAACCAGCTGCATTCACCTTCTTGTTTATAAACCTGGAACAGATTAAATTTGACCTAGAATGACAAACATTCTAGGTGCTGTTTGTTTTTCCACCACTTTCACTATTCTTTTCTTAAAACAGAAAGAAAAGGATCAGGTGGGATAAATGGCAATTGTAAGAACTGTAACTGTGTACATTAATTCTCTTTCAATTCCATTAAGAATCTACATAGAGATAGCACCTTCTCACACTGGCATTGTAACTATTTGTTTTATGGATTTTTTTCATGAATATACATACACATGTGTCCCTTCAAATCAGTGTTGACCCTGGCAACTGCCTGGACAAATCCCTGCAATTTTCTTGGCAAGATTTCAAAAGCGGTTTATCATCACTTCCTTGCTAGGACTTAGAGAGAGCAACTGGCTCAAGGTTACTCAGCTGACTCTGGGCCTAAGGCAGCACTCTTCTGGTCTGCTGCTTTCTAGCCTGGTGCCTGAACCACTACACCAAACTGGTTCTCCCTGAATAAATAAGAATTATTTGGCGGATTGAAGCAATCTGCTAAGGCAGTTGATGTAGAAGACAAATAAACTTTTCTTCAGGGCATGTAATTTGAAGTGATATTTGTCTTCTACAAACAAGAACACTTTCAGGATGTTTTGCTTAGGAGAAGAAACACAGAAATGAAAGTGACATGTATGCATACACAAGATCAACGCCAAAGCATCCAAGATAAACTTTTTTAAATATGCAAAATAAAAATGTTAGAGGCTTTTTAGACATGGGTATAGTTTTCCCACTAGAGGAACTCTGTGCTTAATATGATCTCACTACCCCACTACAGTCAGAACCATATTCAATAGTGATGTACCTCTATTGAAACCACTTTCATCTCTACTCTTAATTTTTAATTATTTTAACTAAAGTTATGAAATGGGAATTGAGCAGGATAAAAAAGAAAGTTTCAACTCCACATAATGTTTATTCATAATACATATGTCCCATAAGCTCTTAGATGATAAAATTAATATGTGAATGAATGTCAAGATTGTATATAGCTACACGGACCTGAAAAATAGACATAAGTTGAGGAGATAGACCCGTGATGGCGAACCTATGGCACGGATGCCACAGGTGGTATGTAGAGTCTACTTGTTGGGCACACAAGCTGTTGGCCAACTTACTTCCAGCTTGAGTATGCACATGCAATTGTGCATGCACACATGTGCAATTGCAGAGTCCCAGATAGTCTTTGGTCCTCCACTGTGCATGCACACGATTACAGCAGGAAATCCAGCTGGTCTTTGGAGCTGTCCTGCGCATTCACACACAATTACTCATGTGTGCATGAGTGCCTGCACGCAGTGCATGTGCATTGCATGTGCAAAATCTGCATGCATGCACAGATGGTGTGGTTGCACATGCAGTGCACAAGGAGGAGCTGCACACAAGTGCAGTTGGCATGCGCAAAGTATATACTTTTCGGCACTCGGTAAGTAAAAGTTTTGCCACCACTGAACTAGACCAATTCAGTGTTCTATATAAAATTCCATTTTTCTTCAGTAATATGCTGATATGACCATTTGTCTATTGCTAGGGTTTAGATTTGAAAAAGCCAAAGGGATATGAAAAGTTTCATGTTTTAGATATTAGCATTTCAAATGTCAACAATTCAAAACCCATAATGTATGCTAGTTGGTAAAGTTGGACCACAATCCCAATATACCCATATGATAGATTTTTGAGTTACACACAGGGTTTTTTTTCAGTTCTGAGTGTAAAAGGAAAATAACTAAGAAAAGAACTCAGAAGAAACAGAAAAATGTGAGTGACAGTTCCCAGCTCCTTCAGTTGTTGGTTTTTTTGCAACTTTCAGTGCCTCCTAGCACTGTTAGGTTCTAGTTCACAGTGTATGTCCTTGTCCCACATTTCAAAAGAAGCCATTTTCCTCTGAGGAAGCAGGAACATCATACATTTGGATTACATTTTTAGCAGCCCAAACAGTGAAATAATAAAAAAAATCTGTCTAAAATGACAAATGGGATTATCCTTGGATTGTGCAGAGAAGCATTTGAAGTCAATGTTGTTATTTCCAAGAGGGACAAGAGCAGAACACAAAAATGACAAATATCTTCACATATCCTGTGAGACACAAAAATGTCACAAAGATTAATCTTCTATCACACTTCCTGATTGGTAGATGCTTACATTTCTCCTTGACTGGCAGACTGAAAAGCCAAATAAATTGTCATCAAATTTTAGAATGTAACTCTGGATGGAAGATGTCTTAAAATACATTTCACATATAGATCACTGTAGTATCAACTTCTTCTGATACTTACCTCAGAACTCTCTAATTTTCCACTATGCTGTGGAATTGTATCTTACAGACCTACAATGTTCTTCCCTGTGTGCCAGGGAATTGTGCACTGAAGACATCTTTTTCAGTGACATACACTTCTTATGACAGCCACCCATATGGAATAGATCCCAGGATTGTGAACACTGTTCATAGAACATTGATTTGGAAGCAATCTCAAAGACATCTGTTCTATTCTCTGATAGTGTATAAAATCTAGTAGCCCATTCAGAAAATCAAATCAAAGAGAATTGGCATGATATACTGATAAGTATTTTGCTGGAACCAAGGGAGGCAGGTTCAGGTTTATCCTTAGGAAACTCTCTGGGTAAGTGCGTGTCTTTAGCCTTGCAAAGTTGTTGTTGTAATAAAATAAAGGAAAATTTCCATAAAAGCTTTTTGGAATATAAATCAAATAAATGAAAAAATAATATAGGTAAATAAATTAGCAGTTCTAATTGCTGCTTCAAGTACAATTATATGGAGATGCCACTTCATGGAAACAAAATCTCTTCAACTGCCTTAGTGCATGTAACCCAATAACTTGGTTTAGTTTACATGCAGGAACTGAAAATGTAGACACATTATTTCTAATGCTCATTAGAACTGAAGACTAGAGCAAATGAAGAGGTCTGAATACTTCAACTTAATGTTAACAGTAAATATGAAACATTTATGAGACTGTGGTTTCCTTGGTATTCTCTGAGCTTGGTTATTTGCTTGCAGATGTTTCATTACCTAACCAGATAACACTTATCAGCGTTAGTTAATATGAAGTTTGCTTACTCCTTATATATAAAGTAACTTGTACTGTCAGTATTGGTCTGGTAGTGGTTTTCTCCTTGGTAGATCCTTAATTATTGTTTTCTGCTTGATTGCTTGTCTGGTTTTAATCTCTGCTTATCTGGGTGTTGCTTGATGGTCAGGATATTTTATTATCTTTTTGTTTCCTTGTTAGCTTTTATTGTTTCTTCTGAATGGTGCACAAGTTTGCTTTATCTATATGTATCCACTGGTGGCTAATTATCTGAATGTCAAACTTCCAGGATTTACCTTCCATTTTGGAGTTAGTTTGGTCTACGATGCTTACAATTTCACAATTTAAATCATAGTTGAGTTTGTCTATGTATTGTGAGACTAAGGACTTTTCATTGTGCCTTTCAGACTTCTAGTTGGTATTCATGGATATGCTTTGCTAGTCTTCTGCCTGTTTGTCCTACATAGTGGCTGTTACCGGTCTTACACTCTATATTGTATATAACTTGTGTTTTTTTCTTCTTGAATTATTTGAGCTATTTTCTTTTCTTCTGTTGGACATTCATAAGAGTAAAACAATAATTCACAGTACTTATGGAACTTTATCTACATTCATTTATGCTTCTATCATACATTTATGCTTCTATCATATACTGTAGTATATGTAAAGAACATTCAGCACATGCCAAATTAACCTTATGTGTATATTATGTGTATTTTGCAGATGAGGTACTCTAATTCTCATCAACTTCAGATTTGAAGAAAGCATGAATGGAAGAAAATACAACAAATATTAGACACTAGATCTATGTCGCTATCTTGATTTTGATGCTGGAGAAGGCAGCTTTGATACCAAGAACTTTGATTTTTGTGTATTTAATTTACTTTTTCTTGTTATATTTCAGTTCAAACTCAATTCTATTCTAAGGTTCAGATTCTAAAAAGATGGGAACATTACTGCTGGGCTGATCATTGCCTGGGAAAGTGGTATTAAATCTATTCTAAAAGAGCCTACACTCTCATTAGAAATAAGAAATGCTATTTGAAAGTGGTCTTGGATCCAACTCTTTAATTTGCCGATCTGGTGGTTTTGATAGCTAAGAGGTTTTTTTTTACAAGTTTAGCTTAATAAACCAGTTGTAAAGGTTTCCCCTGCCCAATCATGTTCAATTCTGGGGGAGGGGGTCATCTCCATTTTCTATCTGAGGCAGCCACCATTATCCAAAGATGCTTCCAAAGACACACAGAATGCTGTTATCTTCCCACCAAAGTAGTACTACTTTTCTACCTGTATTTGTATGCTTTCAAGTTGCTAGAAGGAGCTGAGGCAAGAACCAGTTGTAAGATTTCCAAAACAAATTATTTTGCAAAGAAACATTATTGGGACTAGGGCCTTCTCACCTGTGACACTACTGTGACACTACTTGTAGAATAATCACCAACAAATGTTCAGATTTAGGTTAACTCTTTGACAGCAATCTTCCTCACAGTCACTCATCATAATTATTTCTAATGCTTATTCAAAACCATTTAAAAATTTGAATGAATGATTTTGGATTTTTTTCTCTTTGGAATGGCAACAACTGCCACCGCCACCAAAACAAACATTCCTTTTTATACATTCCACTCAGATACCATTATGATTCTGGATATATTGAATAACATATTATTTATGTATCAGTTATGTCCTATTTTTCTTTCAAATCCACAAGGTAATATACATATTTTTTCCCTCCAGTTTTTCTCTACAATAATAGCCCTTCAATGGGAGACAGGGACTAGGCAAGTCACCAGTGAGCCTCCATGATTGAATACAGGCTTGAGCTTAGTTTTTTATAATTCTAGTTTATAAACTTGGCATGGGCTCACTAAGGAATGATAGGAAATTTGGCCTGCTTCTTCAAAGGCCTGGACAACATTGCATGCTCACATTGGCTTTTGTTTTTGTCAAGTTTCTTTTGGACATGCTTGAAGGGAATTGTATCGGTTGGTAGAATTTTATGTTGAAACTGTAAATTTTAACTGTAGATATTCTGAAGAGGGGCTCAATTCACTTATCTGATTATGAATATTTGAAGGAACATGTGCTTGTTTGTTTAAGCCATGTTCTGCTGGTTGTGATCTGAAGGGCATCTGGCATTTTCAATGCCTCAAACCTCCATTCTGGAATTCCCTTTATAAAGAAATTTAGCTAATTCCCTGCTTTGTGGCCATTGGGTATGATGTAGAATTTTAGATTTGAGTAATGGAGTTCAGTTACGTTAATATTTCAACTGACTCTAGCTACAATTCAGTAGCATTTCCCATTAGCTTAACACAAATCAGTTTCTGAAGCCAAGTTACCACAAAAAAGGGAGCAGATGCATTACAAACAATGCCTACAGTGTAAATAACTCCAGATGCTTCAAGCAATCCAGCCAAACCATTGACTTATTCCAAATTCTAACAATCTGTTGTGATATATATATCATAATTCCCAGTATCCAAAGACCACTCAAGTAAAGACACCAGTGTTTAGACATTTGGTCCATAATTGAACAAGCCACAAAATGTTCAGTCAAAAACTACCACAAAAGTGAACACCATAAATTTATATTCAGACCTGTTCCATTGGAAGCTCCACTAAGCTCAAATTTTCAGAACCGCTGTGACTTTGGTCTGTAATCTTTTACCAAAGAGTTTGTAGTACGCACATAATCCTTCATTTAAAAAAAAAACATATTTTCATTAAAGTTGATGGAAGAGAATTTGCTTTGAAATTATTTTAAAGGAGAGGAGAAATCTGGGCAAATGCTTATCATGGAATAAAATGTTCTTTATTCTAATTGTAAGTTGACACTGTGTAAGAACACTAGCCTCCCTGTCCGCCAGTGTTAAATGTCATGAAAGACATATTTTACCCCTTTTGTATGTAACTACATGTATGTGTATCTTTGAATACCCAAAAACTCCAGAAACCATGAAATTCCTTTATGAATCAAATTAAGTAACTGGTATCAAAAAATAATGTAGACATGAGACATTAACATTTCTAGACTCAAATATCACTAAACAATGATATTAATCACAGATATTTCATAATGAGAAAAAGTATTTACAGACATTGAACTAAATATTAGAATAAGTAAAAAAATGAAAACAAAAGATTTGGGAGGCTTCTGGGGGAGTATGCAATAACCCAGTAAAGACCAATCTTTCATAGACTAGTTCCTTGGAACTTCTCCATATGAGGACAACTGAGGTTTTAAAATGCAAAAGAAAATAAAGCAAATTATAAATGAAAAGAGTCATCTGGATTTACAAAAGGAGCTTACTTGTTAAAGCCTTGAAAAACTCTGTGCAATGAACAAATGAAGACAAAGCAAATCCTGTGACAATATTTATTTATTTATTTTATTTTATTTTATTTTTATACCACCCCCTCTCCCGAAGGACTCAGGGCTGTGTACAGCTGTCTAAAAAAGAAAATACAAAATAAATGACAGTTTAAAAAACAGATTAAAATTAACTAATTAAGGTGGCTAGTCATAATTATGTAAAAAATTAGAAATTTAAGAATTTAAAAACAATTAAAAATTACAAATTTAAAAACTGATTTAAAAACTAATTTAAAACCCCCAACTGATAGTACTAGGCCAGACCGGCCTGTTGGAACAAATAGGTTTTTAATGCACGCCGGAAGGTCCATAGGTCTGGATCTCTGGGGGCAATTCATTCCAAAGGGAGGGTGCCCCCACAGAGAAGGCCCGAACCCTTGGGGCTGCCAGATGACACCGTCCAGACAATGGAACCCCAAGGAGACCCACCCTGTGGGAACGCACAGGTTGCTGGGAGGCTGATGGTGGCAACAGGAGGTCCCATAAGTACCCCGGTCCCAAGCCATGGAGCGCCTTGAGAGTTAACCTAAATCTGAACATTTATTGCTGATTATTCTACAAGTAGTGTCACAGTAGTGAACCAGCACCTTGAATCGCACCCGGAAGGCCACAGGGAGCCAGTGCAGCTCATGCAGGAGGGGTGTAATATGGGAGATCCAAGGAGCCCCCAGAATCACCCGCACGGCCACACTCTGCACCAACATAACATTTGAAAAAACTGAGGATAAATACTGTTAGAAAGAAAAGGAAGAAATACAAAGTTGGTTTAGTTGATCAAGTTTAAAATAAGATATAATGTTACTTCTGTCTACCATATTTTGACTTTGGACTGAAACCAGGACCGAAAAATATGATTTCTTGTGGTTAGTTTATTGATAAGAGATTGAATTTGGGATGAAAATCTAAATCTTTGCAACTTTAGACAGAATGAAGAGTTATTAAATTTGTTTATATTTGTGATGAAAGTTAGAAATCATTTATATACTATTACTGTATACATATTATATTATAATAACAATAGTACTTAGACTTATAAACTGCTCTGCAATGCTTTACATCATTCTCTGAACAGTTTACAAATATCAGCATATTGCCCACAGTAATCTGGGTCCTCATTTTACTAATCTTGGAATGCTGAATCAACTTTGAACTGATCAGGACTGAAATCCTGGCTATGGGTAGAGTTAATACTGCAATACTGCATTCTAACCACTGCACCACCACAAGTTCAAAAATATCAAGCAGAGGACAGGAGATCACCTACACTGGTTCCTTGTAGGTCTAGGTGTGTTCAGGTCTTTTCCCATGTAAGATTGAGAGTATCTTGGCAACGTTTCAGCGAGGTCCCACTCACCATCCTCAGGCTGGTGCTTTCGGCTTCATGCCAGTGCAAGCAAAGTGTGATCGGGGACTGCAGCTTTGATCACGCTTTGCTCACACTGGAACAAGGCCAAAAGCACCAGCCTGAGGATGGCGAGTAGGACCTTGCCAAAACATCACCAAGATACTCTCAATCTTACATGGGAAAAGACCCGAGCACACCTAGACCTACACACACAGGGATACACACATACATGAACATAAAACAAAAATAGAGGGAAAAAGTTTTAGAATGCATGAAAGAAACTTTAAGAAAAGATGTCTCTTCTGAAATCTATGAAAGAACCATTTAAATATGCATAATGCAAACAGGGAATTCAAAGGTGGGAGAAGCCAGCATCTCTACTGATTGTTCTCATTCCCAAGCCAGGCATTTTCTCCTCTATCTTCTCTCTTCAGAAAAACAAAGAGGAAAACAAGGGGAACTGAGCTGAAGAGTAATTGATCATCTAGGACAGCACAAAAACAACAGAACAGCTTGTTACAAAAAAAGCAGTTAACTTGCATTAAGATATTCCAATACTGTAATATTAAATATAAGCAACAGCTCACTGCAAGAAATTAACTAACGTACAGTATAACTGCAGTTATAAGTGAAGATGCAAAATAAGAAAACAAGGAAAAGAGCCCAAGAGTGCATCACCAAAATGGAAGATCAGATCTGAAAATAACATCAGCATGCTAAAATCAGATGCAAGCAAGGTAGAGCAAATGTAACAGAAGAAGAAGCTGAAGAACAAGACAACCAAAGAATATCTGATCAAGAAATATTCTCTATAAACAAGAAAAGTTAAGGAAACATTAGAAATAATAAAGCAAATAATCACAGCCATAACCAAGAAAATTAGCAGATGGGAAGCTTGAATTGTACTGGTGAAAATGAACTGCATGGTTTTTGGATGAAATTTCTGACTGGTCAATACTCATTCATTGCCAAGAAATTTAACAACATATTGCAAAGAGATGAAATTGATGGTTGATTAACATCTGGCAAAACCTTTATTATTTATTATTTATTATTTATTATTTATTATTTAT
>JAEANM010011311.1:0-15337 GCA_017656035.1 Myanophis thanlyinensis | reverse complement strand
ATGTATATCTATATGGACCATGTCTACATCCCATCCCTTGATTGAGCTCTGAGACTTTTAAAATGGAAAATGTATGACATGATATGTCACTATGTTAGTATCCATCTCTCTCTGACCTCTCTTTGGCTGGAGGTATCAGCCAAAGAAAAACAAGACCCTTCATTTCCAAGCAACCCAACACTGAGCACAGTATTAAAATTAACATATAGTTTTTATTGCATTCAATAAACTGTATTAACTATATTAAAACAAATGTTACCAAATATAATAAAATCAAGGAATGCAATGGAGCAAAATATAACTTACACAAAATTAAAAATACTATTAATACCCCCTTTAAAATTTGATTGTGTCAGATTATGTTTTAGGATATAATTTTCCAGATACCAGATACTAAAAATGATATGATGCAACAACAGTTAAATCTTTAAGTCTGACTCCATACAGTTTATATATAGTATTTTTATGACACATACCCACGAGACAACCCTAGAGGATCATGTTATGAGTTTGAAAGTTAAAAAACAGTAAATATTGAATCTTTCTTCCCATTTTACCCAAATTCCTCCATCCATTGTCATTCTTTAAAGATCAGAAGTATGGAGCTTGGAGAAATGATAAAACAATGCAAGTAAATTTCTGACAGAAAAGATAGCACTTCAGTTATAAAATATTTACACATCTTGATCCGTACATCACACTAAGCTATATAATATGGTTTCTTTGTTTTTAGCTTAGCTTTTTATTGTTTATGGTTATCTTGAGTTAACCCAGTCACAGTTTAATAAGCCACAGTTTGGTTACCACATGGTACAAGACAGATCATGTGCTGTTCATGCTTCGAAAAAATGCTCACTTGCTAAAACTGTTTACCAGAATGGTTAGGTGCTAAACAACTGGTCTTAAAATATTGCATAGACATTTCTTCTACTTTACTTAAAAGTAAAGTATTTAGGCTTGAAAATATCATTGTCAGTGAAACCTTTGACTAGAAACACGTGTTCCATATGATCACTGGATGTTATCCATCTGGATGAATCAGTTCTAACAGTATCACAATGGGCAAGCTCCTTTTTTTCTTTGGAAGTAATAATCCAATAAATGTCCTTATCTAAATCCCTGACTACAAAAAAAAAAACCATTATCAACAAATTGAATTTGTTGCTCTATTGCATGTCTTGAGTATAACCTGCCAGGGAAATAGTTGCATAGTAAAGAGAAGAAAAAATACAGAAACATAACCTATTAACATGGTTGTGATCTGCCTTGGATATTGCTATATATTCTGAACTTCGGTCATGTAGTGGTTAGAGTGCAGTACTGTAGTATTTCTGCTGCCTGCTGGTTCAAATCCCACCAGGCTCAAGGTTGACTCAGCCTTCCATCCTTCCAAGTGGGTAAAATGAGGACTCGGATTGTTGGAGGCAATATGCTGATTCTGTAAACCGCTTAGAGAGGGCTGGAAAGCGGTATATAAAGCGGTATATAAGACTAAATGCTATTGCTTTATACAGAGCATCAAGCCTAATTTTAAATAGTCAGCAGATATTTCTAGAGGGCTAAGGTACTCACCCTGTGGTGATATCATCATCTTCGGTCATTGTCTTGCCCATTAAGTCACTGTCACTCATGTACCCAGATTTAAGATCTACATCATCGGCATCAAGGGATTCTACTAGCTCCAAACGGGAAATGTGGCTGAGCTTGCTGGGACTGCGCATGGGCATAGTGTGGGAGTAATGAGCTCGTTCCCCATGCATGTACCAGCTAGGAGTGCCTTCTGAGCGACATCCACCACCGACTGAAGGAGCATCTCCGGCTTGCAAGCGTGGGCTGGACTGACCATACCGCCATGAGAGAGGAGAGGAACGGTTGGACAGGCTAGACACACTGCGGGGATTGGCTTCATCACTATCATAGCATGTCATCTCCAACGAGCTGCAGGAAGAGAGAAGAAAGAAAGGTGGTAAATTAGACCAATGAGGGATGAGATTCAGCAAGACATTTCTCAAAATCTAGAATAAGCCTATCTGAGTTGCAAGGCAAACCTCTCAGGCAGGACCGTTTTCCAAAACTTAGCTTTTGGTTGATGGAAACTGTGTTTCTCAATCTTGGCCACATTAAGACATGTGATTTCAATATCCAGAAGTCCCCACTTAACCATGTCGAGGCTGAGAAATACTGGGTTAAAGAGTTAGGGATTACCTTGAAAAGAACAGTCTTGCTCTCATGCCCAAGACTTTCATTCAAAGCCACTGTTCCAAGAAAGACAACAGTATCAGCTCAAAGCCCTCTGTTGGGATTTAAGGGGTACAGACAGTGTTGTATTTTACCCATTTTTTCTAGCTGCTGTTTTCTACTGTATTATTCACCCAGATCAGTAAGCACCAAAACTGTCTCCTGCACTAACCCATAGTCTGCTTCTCTCTACCATTTCAATTTATCCAGAGTGCCCTTTTTGACAAATGTCATATAGGTAGTACTAAACCCTGTAGCAGTCTGCAACCAGATTTGGCTTCTTTTTATTACTAGAAGTCTGGTGGGGTCTACCTGTGCCTAAAGATTTTTAAGTTAGTAATTTGATTGCATTTACACCAACAACCCAATGCTATGCATGCACAAAATCATAGCATATATATGTAGGCTGAAAGATAATCAGATTTGAACTCCAAAAATCCAGATGTCCACTACAGTAGATGGCAGCAGGATAACTCTTTACTGCCCTCTAGTGATTGCCTGGATTTCAGTCGGCTGTCCCAATATAGCAACCCTAATCACAGTAGCACTGTTCTTGCACTAAGCTTTTGGAAGTTCAAAGAACACTCTTAACCTTATTTGCTATTACTCTCCACTTTCTTGTAGATTGCCAGTTCTGGCACCAAACAAAGCTCTAATAAACACTAGCTAAAATCACAGAATCATAATGTGGGACGGACCACTGAAGCTATTTATCCCGGGGAGGGAGGGAGGGAGGAAGGAAGGAAGGAAGGAAGGAAGATAATGTTCAGTCAAGAATATTGCAGACATTTTAGGTCTACAACAAGAACTACAATGTTATTATATCATGTAATAATACTACGACTCTCTCCTGCACAACAGCATTCCCCACCCTTGTATCACCATATTTATTGGGACTAAAATTCCCAACATTTTCAACCTGCAGAGCTTAATTATTGGAATATTATCCTGATAAAGCTCTGACTTGCTCATAAGTTGTCTGGTTTGATACTGAGGAAAGCAGGACAATGTATTAGATCAGGGGTGTCAAACTTGCGGCCCACAGGCCAGAAGTGTCACACTCTGACAACGTCCCTGTCTGATTTAGCGAAGGGGAAAGGAAGTCCCAATATGTCACGTGACACCACTGTGACGAATTGAGTTTGACACCCCTTTATTAAGTAGACCATTGATCTAATTTAGTAAAGCTTTTCTTATATCTTTATCTTCAGCTTCAAATGTTTGACTGCCTAGTGGAGCTCAACTTCACAATGGATGCTGTATTTATCAGCAAAATAAAACAGTCTTGCAAACTGTTCATATTTCTATGTCTAATTATGGGCATAGACTAGATATTTTCTAGGGCTTTAGACATTATAAAGCATTTGGTGCTTTAGAAAGAGTGGGGATGTGAACATAGTGCCTGTCTTTAAAGCAGTCATGGGTTTTCTTGAGCTTATTAATGTAACCGCTACTGCTGCTGCTGCTGCTGCTATGATAATGTTAGAGTTATGAATGGGATAATACATCTCTCGTGTTATCGATCTGTTATAGTTTATATCTAGAGAAATGAAATTGGCTTCTCAAATGCATCAAATCTTACAGCCACTGCTGTGTGGAAGTTGCATTCCTTTGTGATGTTGCATTTTGCTGATAATTCCTTTACATAGACAGGGCTGGGCAACTTATCATGGGACACTGCAATTCAGCCTTCCAATCTGTTAATTGGCCAAAGAAAACCAGTAATTTCATCAGAAGGAGCCAAAACCCAAAAACGTCCATCCTGATTTAAATATGAGAGTGCAACTTCTCCATACTAAGCAGTTGTCGGCCCACCTTTGATTTATTTATTAAACTTATATGCCACTTATCTCACTGATGACTCTTTTATCATAATATTCAACTGAAGAAACCTCCATATATGGATCTATGATTTTTGGGAAGAATACTAAGCGCACGTTTGTTTTTATTTATCAAACAGATTTATACAGCCATCGTACTAACACGGTGACTCACACAGTTGCCTCCTCCAACCCCCCACTTTCTTGTTGGAATGAAGCAGGAGTGTTTCCTCTAGTACTGAAATGCATTTTCACATTATTCTTTTACAAAGCAGAAAGCTAAGCTATTCTTTCATCCACACTTTCTGTAAAACCATTATGCCTTCTGCATAGAACCAGTGCAGATCATTATCTCTTAGTGGGGACTTGAATAACTATTCATCACAGGCTTAAAATAGCTGTGGCACAAATTCACATGAATAACTACTTACAGTTTAAGCACTCCTCTTAATTCATGGCATACCCTGGACAGTGATATAAAAACTAGGCCTTGAAACTGATGTGTAAAATGTAGGAAATCACGATCAAGCCAGCTGATAACATTATGTTTCCATTACAAATAAAGGCAAACATTAGAGTTAATGGCCCCTGCTGATACACTAGCTCCCAGGCATGCATTTCATTTAGATTCAATAAACCCATCACTGGACATCAAATACAAACTGATAACTGAAACCATATCTGGAATGGATTCACAACATGAGGAGAGATGGAGGTCAGCCCACAAAGCATGCATGTACAGTTTCAGTAATTACGTTAATAACAGAGCTTAGGTGATTGAACTGAAATTAAATGCTAATAAAAATATATCACATTTAACAATAAATTCCTATCCATGCTTCTCAGCACTCTCATGTTCTCTTATTAAAGCTGAAGACATATCTAGATGATGATGATGATGATGATGTTATCCATTCAGTCAGATCCAATTCTTATTGATTTGAAGGACTAGGTCTCTCCATACCTTCTGATCTTGCACTTAGATCTAAATAAATGCTTCTATATTTTCCCCCAAAATATTGAAACTATTATATTTTCCCAGAAATGAGAACAGCTCCTACAAAAACCTAAAATCATAACTTAGAGGTATTTTAAATTGTTTTTATATACTTCCAGCTTTAAAGGGGTGCCTCCCGCTGGCAAAAATTCACACCACGAGTATCTACAGCCTATTCTACATCAGTGGCTTCCATTCTGAAACCCTGTCTTTTAGCTCAGTCTCATGGCCAGGCAGTAAAGTTCACACACTCCAAATTCTCAATAGGAGAATTCCTTCATTCTATCTGGTTGATTACTTGCCTTCAAATGGCAGAAGCTTTGTGGAACAATTTTAATAGCAGGAAAATAAAACTAGCATATCTAGATTTCATACATAAAATTGTTTTTAAGAAGCAAAGTCTAACTTTAAAAAAAAGAAGATAGAATATTAATCACCATTTTCAAAATCTAATTAGTGTATATGTTCCTTCAATGACCAAAAGTTACTTTAGCACAAATTAATTAAAATTAATTAAAATTATTATATTTATTTTTCTTTATTTCATTTATATGTCTATCCATCTCATGGAAAGTAACTCTGGATATATAAGAGGTAGAGGGGAATAATTAATCTCTATTTTTTTATACAAGTTTTATTTAGAACACAAGAAGCTGTCCTTAAGATCTCTTGACAGGCGTGGATAAGACATTGCCTGGGGTGTGAAGAATCGAAGGCGCTGAGTAGTAATGCAAAACAGGGAGGATTCTATCATATGATCAAGGTCTGGAATTTCACTTTTTCCTAAGTGTTAAAGGGAGTCTGAATTTTTTCTTGCTTTAAAAAAAAAAAATCCCTGTAAAACCTATTTAGGGTGTTGATTACAATTTTCAGTAGCACTAAACAGAGAAGGAACTAAAGGCCTTAAGGAGCAGTTCTGAGACCTACATCTGTTATATAATTTTAGATAACTGTAAGAAGGAATTGCAGAACCTGGGCTGAAGTCAAGACAGGAATCAACTTAGAATCTATCTCTACGTAGCCACAAATGGACTAAGTCTAACCCCTCTTCAGTTCTGTTAATCCTTATCCAGCTCAAAAAATAGTCTAATAATTTAGTTGAGTAAATTCCTATACATAGGCATGAAAACTTTACATGTGGTTCTAGTCTTCTCACCTGATGCTATTGTAACATAGGCAAACATTTTATCTACAGGGAATATTTTACATAAGGACACATTCAAAATGTGATTTAATCCCATGCACCCTAAAGTGTGTGCAATTAAGGAGCATCTTATCTACTGTGGTTGAGTGTGTGGGTTTAATTCAATATTATTTTTTATTTAATAACTTAATTAACAGCTTAATTTTACAGTCACATTAAAAGTTTGAAATAAAAGGCAAAATTGGAATAATACTTTTGGCACACTATTATTTTGCTCATGGGCTATATTCTTTTGTTAAATGGTTTAACAAAAGCAATGGTGTACCAGCTCATGGCTCAAAGCAATATATTATTTTGTACAATGTACTGATGTACACAAACCGAGACATTCATTTTTCCCCAAAAGAACTTCCTCAATATTTCCTGGCTACATGTAATGAAGTGTTATATTCCTAGTATAAGATTAATTTAGATCAACCATCAGGCTTCTCTAGGCTAGCACATCAGCCTTGAGAAAAATCTATTAGAACGTTTTAAACAGGAATTTGTTATTCTAATGCTTCAACTGCACTAATTTCTCAAGTAGGTGGTTTAAATTAGCAAAGAAATTATTGTTCGTTCAAACAATATCTCTAATCTAATACTATTTCCAGGTAGCAAAGGCTATTGCATCTCTTCCCTACTTATTACATCTATTTTTTGGAGAACATGATAAATTTGTATACTTCACACTGAACACTCTTCAGATAAACAAAATGCCTATACAAAGAAAATGAGTTTATCAATGAGTATTCCCCTCTAATGCAGTTTCTTTATTTATGGAAGAATTTGGTACAAGCAGAGAAGAAACATACTTCAAGAAGAGTTTTTACCGTCCTCCTGCTGTGCTTGTGAAAACCTAGTAAAGACTTTATATCTTATTCAGGAAAAGCTTTGACAATTCAAATGCAAAAGGAAAACTAGAATAGGACTTCAACATGCATATGATTTAGTGTTGACATTTCTTTTATGGTCAATATATGAGCATTTCTAAATGAATAATTTTGACTATTTACTCATTATCCTAGGAGAAAGATTCACCATACTCAGTTTTAACTATTGTTATTTCTTGTGACTAATCGAATATCAAGATGCTATTTCCTAACACATGCAAGGAAAGAAGATTCCACTGAAAAAATGATTGCTTAGGGCAGGAGTGAGGGCCGCATCAGGGTTATGTTTGACTTCGGAGGGCCCATGGGGCTGTGGCTGGGGTGGGCATGGCCAGCTTGACATCATTTGTGTCGGAGGCACCTGTGGTGGCTTAGATGGGCTGGGGGGTTCCACTGTCTCCAGCGAAGGCAAGACCAGGGAGAGAGACAAACTCTTGTCCGCCAGAGAAGCCTTGCTGTCTGCTGGTGGCCAAGTGGTAAGGCAGGACTTCCCTTCCCTTCCTTTTCTTCTTTTTCCTTCCCTCTTCATTCTAATTTATTTTCCTTTCCCTCTTTCCTTATTTTTCCTTCCTTGCTCTCTTCCCATCTTTCCTTCTTTTTCTTTTTCTGTCCCTTTCTCCTTTCCTGTCTCTTCTTGGATGCTCAAATGCAAAAGGGGAAACATTTCTTTTTTTGTTTTGTTTTGCTAAAGCATGTGCCCCCGGGCCCTATTTTCAGCTTAGAAGGCCTCCTGAAGCCCTCTGCCAGCCCCATTTTCAGCCTGGATGGCCTCCTGAAGCCCTCTGCCAGCAAAAATGGAGCCCAGGGGGCTTCCCAAGCTCCATTTTTGCTGGCAGCGGCACCGTGGGCCAAAATTTAGGACTCTTTAGGTCTGATCTGGCCTGTAGGCCTTGAGTTTGACACCCCTGGTTTAGGGTGTAGCACACTGATTTTGGATCTAATAACTCTTAATACCTACAATGAAAACAGAAAAGAAAGCAATAGACACCATATTCATTGACCTGTCATCTAAAGACTAGTCGATACACAGAACAAATACACAGAAACCGCTATGGGATTATAGCCAAATGAATTTAGAACAATGAAATCCACTGTGAAACAATGTAAGTTATAATTTGAACTTGAGACAATGTTTTTTACCACTGTATGTCCTTTAATCATTGAATTTACTGGCTATAACATTGGGTTTAAGATACTTTAATCTTTCCTTCAGAAACAAGAAAAAGAGAAGCATTGTGTGCCTTAAAGACTAATTTATGATTTGTGGATTGCAGGTCATTCCATCAAGGGCATCACACGCTTCTCAAGTCACGGGCTTCTGTACACATAGTGCTGCCTGTGCATATATTTTTATTCTAAAGATAATGGTATGTCTTTAAAATGCCCTTTTTCACAGACAGTGACTATCCCTGCCTTGCATCTGAAGAAGAGATTGCAGTCTATGAATGCCTATGTTAGACTAAAAAGTGTCACAAGACTCTTCTTGGTTCATCTTCAAGAGACTAAAATAGCTACTCTTTAGAACCTGTTTTTTCTAGTTCTTGCATACATCACGAGCAATGAATAGATAAATGATTGGCTTCCTAACGGGCATAAGCATAAATGCAGCTGTTAAACACCCTTAAAGAAACTGATTGCCTTGAATCTATCTGGCAGAAAGCACATGTGCAGCCAATGATATGCACAGAGATTCTGCTATATTGGCATCTTCTCATCTCTCAAGATCCATATGCTTTTCCTTTTGCCTAGCTGAGCTCTCTCAAAACTAGCCTTCTATAGAAGTAACAAATGCCTTGGATTTCTTCCACAAAACAATCTCCCTTGATCCAACCTCTAGCACATTTAACTAAACAAATCAACTGGAAGTAGCCCAGCAGTCCTCCTTTGCTGGATCTCATGTGTGCAGTGACTCATCTGGGTGGAGTTCATCTGCCAGCTCCCACCCTATATGGAGTGAGGCAGTCTGTGTGGGACTTCTATTTTGCATTATGAGCCAGAATCCCTTTTTTGTGGTGTGGGACAGAAACTAAGATACCAATTGAGCAACACTGAGGGAGCCCTGCATTTAGAGAAGCGGTGAGTTATTACTTGAAGTTCACTCAAATACATGCAAAATCTGTGACCTGCATACACAATTTGTGACCTGCATTAAATCTCTGGATTTAATATTCAGATTATTCCAGCTGTCTTTTAGTAATTTCAAACTGAACCCGGGGCTAACAAGCTCTTGAGAAAGAAGCTAAATTCACACAGTCAGACAATAAAACTTTATGGTTAAGCATCTCTTTTTGTGCTGGTGTATTATTAAAGTCAGTATTCACACTTTGGTGCAAAGTTCAGAATGTAATTCGGGATACCAGAGAGTTAAACTATAGAACTGAGCACAAAAGTGAGCTGATGGTAACCATATTTCTCTCATTCCCTAAATTGGTAAAAAATAATCTGATCATCATTTCTATGTGCTCGGAGAATGATCACCTTACCAGCCAATTCCTTCCTTTTTTTCCCACCAAATTATATTGATACATAGTTGTGGTTTGCTCACTGGAGGTCCAAAAAGCTGCTGTCACTGCATTAGCTCATTTGGACAATAGGGAGCCAAGGGACCTACCCAGAGACTGGTGCCAAAGCTCAGGTCTGAGGAATGGGACCGTTACAATTCCAGCTTTGTATGCTGGAATTTTTTTGTTCTTTGTGTGCTAACTTTATAATTCCATCACACTTTATAGAGATTATTGATGAAACCAAATATTTTAACCATGGTTTGTTGATTAAGCCATAACATGTTCACATGTAAGGCTAAGTTGTAACAGAGTAAGTAGCAGAGTTCAAACATCAGGTTAAAATCAAAACAAGCCTAACACATTAGGGTTAGGGTTGGTGTAAAACTGTTTCTATATTTAGAAGCACTATACAGTATTTGGTGTTTTCGAATAAATGTGCCTTAACTTCCTGAATCAAAACACAGGCTAATTGCTCTGCTGTCAACATCAAAATACATGCTAATACCATTAACATAGATCAGAGCATGCAGAAAAGAGGAGGCTCCAGATTAAAGGACAGAACTGATTTAATTAAAAGAACTGAATAATTTTATAAACTCAGCATCTTATGTTAGCAGGGTCTGCAGAAAAGAATAGCGTATATGGAAAATAGGACAGCCGCCTTTCTAATGCCAGCTTTTCAAAATCCTAATCCTTTAGGATAGGAGATGCTTTTCGCTTTTTATTAGATGAGCCAGGATAGCGCTTTTGCCCTTTGATTTAATAAAAGGTCAAACAGAAATTGGCCAACTGATCTATATTAATCCGCCAAAATGTTACTTCAGTGCTTTAGCCAAGAGCAGAAGGAATAAGGACAAAGATCTCACCTGTGAGTTACTTGGGAGCCCCGTAAACTGGACATGGTCTCTTCAAGGTTCTGCCGCAGATCAAGCACATTTTGTACTGTCCTCTTTCTCTGGGATTCAGGATCTGTTGGGAAAATGGATAATATGTTCAAGGTCGATATTTTGAACATTATATCACTCAAAAGGTGAATGGCAACTGCTTTTTTTCCACATATCCCATAAGTCCTTGCATGGATCTTATCTGTCCATTCATGGACTACTAATAACCTGCTACAACCATACTCATGTACAATTTTTCACAAATATAGTATTTACCTATTTCACTTGTTCATATTCTCTTTCAGATGATGGCATATGCATGTTTCTATCCTTTGGCCAAACTAAATTCAATCAAGTTTCAGTTTCAATACAGAAATTTTCAAGTCCAAGTGTAACTAACCATGCAAAGTCCATCCAAACAATTAACTTTTGTTTAGTAAAAATACTGATAGATAGATAGATAGATAGATAGATAATGAGGAGAAAGAACTTCTCAGTCTGACATCCCTTCAGATGTTTGAACTGTTGGCATGCCGCCTCTCAGACATCTTTCTGTGCCAAATACTACCCCACAGTAGCTGAATTTACACCACATACTTCATTGTCCTTTTGAATTAATCAATTTTTGGGGATTGCATTATATCTCAAAATAGGAAACAACTAATTTAATCCAAATTTACATAAAACACTAAAGTAACAACAAAATTCAAGTAATCTAGTTTAGCAAATTGTGCAAGCATGGTTCAATTAAGCATATTGTGCAAACTTATCCCCTCAATTCTTTGACAACTGTCTTCACTCAACTGTCTTTCATTATTGGAAAGGAGCTGAGCTGGGAGAAGACAATCCTGGAGTAAGTAACAAAGTGGAAGAAATGGTAGAAAATAAGGAAATTCTGGTAGTTGCTTGTCATGTGCTTCTTTGTTAATAGACTCCAGTATCGGGTTTCTATGTGAAATGTCTGCATTTGGGCCACTACCTCTGTATTTAGTTCAGCTTTTGTAGAAGAGTTTTTGCTTGTTTCTGATTTCCTCAATTATATTTTCTTCTTAAATAATTTTATTTCGTAAGGTATGTTGACATCAGTGTGATAATAGAGGATAACAAGCCATAATAGTTTCTATGGAATGTAGGCTAGTTCCATCAGCTGGATTGCAGGACAGACTATTCAGAGTTTACAGAAGATCTGCTTCTGAAGTCTCGATGTGTAAGTTGGTTGTCTTAAGAAATAATTTTGTTTGCAAATAAGGTAGACATTTCAAGACCCATACATATAATGCTATAGAAGGAACTATAATGTAATTAGTGTTCATGAATGCTTGATTAAGCCTATAGTACAGAAAGTTTTTTAATGTGAGTGAGAAGAGATGTACCTTTCTCATTCCAAATTTAAGTTGTACAGAGACAGAGTCAGACTTCATATTAGAAAAATCTTCCTAACAAAAATAGCAATTTGAAAATGGAACCAATTAGCCAAAGGAATAGTGAGCTTGATTATGTTTAATTGGAAGCTCAACAGACATTTGCCTGAGATGCACTGATTTGGATATCCACATACCAGCATTTGGACTCAGTAGTATAATTGACACTTTATTGGGATTTCCTCCCTTTTCCTTAAAATTAGAACATACTCTCTGAGTCTATGTCTTTGCAATAGGTTCAAGATTTTATATAAACATATATATATATAAACATACACCAGTTTTCTTTAAAAGTGGATTGCATATCACAGCAGGTTATGAAACCAACTCATAAAATATTCTATGAATCACCTCTGAATTAGTTCCCATTCCAGTATACACCAAGATTCCTGCTTGATATATAGACCACACACATTCAGCACTAGATGACAGGGAAATTGAAGGATATAGTTTAAGTCTGTGCCAGCTGTAATCCTGATCTTTCCGATCCAAATTTGCTTCTGGTAACAGCACCATACTTCTGCCCAGGGATACGCAGCAACTATATTAGCTTACAGACTAGGCTGATCCACAGAAAGGTATCTATAGAATGGATTTGAAAATTGGTAATCTTTTGATTTATTTATCTAAATATTATAGTCGATACTTCCTTTACATATTTTAAATACTGCTAGACAGTTGCACTTTTCCTCTCTCTAATTTGATTATGTGCCATCAAGTCATTTTCAAGTCTTAGTGACCACATGGCTAATACTAATAATCCCCCACTCCAATTCAACTCTGCATTATCTTATCTTGCCTGAGACAATCCTCCTGGCAATAAAATTTGAAACCTGGCACACTACCTACACATATTTGCTTGTAAACTGTGTGGATAAGGGTACAATCATATGCCACACTTGAGAGGTTTTTAAAAGGAATGCTCAACCTAGTCAGGTAATCTGAAATTGTAACTGTGGAAGAAAAGTACCGATAAAGAAGGGTGAGATTTAAAAACAACAACCCAGTAATAAAACAGGAATCATAGTGGGAACTCCGGGAAAACAGCCAGCTGACTTCAGATGGAATGACTGGCTGAAGCTGGTTTTCTCAGCAATAGGTAAAATCCTTATTTGGGATATGAATTGCTCTAAAGAATTTCAATCTGACTTTGCATGCAGGAATGTGAAGTTTTGCCACCCAGAGAAGCAGAGGAGACCATCCCATCTATATAGTTAAAGGATCCAGGAAGAAAAAGGAATTTCTCAAATGCCCTGATAAACAATAGCTTTGTTTATTATTATATAAATATGAAAAAAAATGTTTAATTTAATTAATGTTGGATTGGGGTAAGGAAACTTAGATGATAGTTGTGGGAAGATAGCAAAAATGGCTAGTTTGCTCCATAGCTATGCCTATGCAAAACCTAGAATAAAGATAAGCATATTTTGACCAGAATTGGGCAAGAAAGGTATACTGAGGATATGACTGCAAGTTACAAGTAGAAATGCCCTGCTTAAGCACAATTCTTATCAAGGTGATCATCATTACTATTTATCAACAACTTCTTTTGTTTTACTATAATAACTTACTGAAGGTAGATAGTTTGCTTAGCATAGTGTTTTTATATACAGCTGGGATTTACTAAGTATGCAGTTACAGATTGGAAGTGGACTCTAATTTTTTGAGTTTCTATGTACTATGTGAGTCAATCAAACTTTCACCTCAGGTTCCTACACTGCTACTACTAAAACAGTCGTTTTACTATTGACTTTAATCAACTACCGTACCTTGCTATTTCAGGCTGTAGGATCTGAGATAGTTGTAACACCCGAGTAACTTGGGAGGTGGGGGAGTCCCATGGTAGGGAATCAAGAGCAAATCGAAACTGTTCCAGAAATATTTTTGGTAATGTTACTAGAGCATCTTTAACCAGCTTAGTTTAGCATTTCCATATACAAGCAATAAATGTTACATTTTAGGAGATGAACAATGGGACAGGACAAGACTGGATTTCTGGCTCTGAAATACGGGTTTTAATTTTTACTTCTAGTTATTCATGCACACAATGGATTACGAATTGGAATTGTGTTTCTTTTTTGAATTACTGCTCATTCACTTAACAATCTGCAGCTTTGGGATGTCAGAATATCCATTCCTTCATTAAACCATGCCTGGTTAAAATCTGTATCTATTTCAAATCTGTATTTATTTTAAATAGCAAGCCTCTCGTGATCTCTGAAGTCTCATGTGAGAACATGGAAACATTTGCACAATTAAGAAGAGTTGGTGTTTATGCTCAAGATCTCATCATGGTTTAAAATGAGGCTACCAGATTTCACAAAATGTGTCCCCAATGAATGTTTAAAGTAATTTGAGCAAAGAGAGCAACAGGTGGAGATGTTAACGTAAAATTAGCCTCTTCCTTACCCTGTTTTATGCCAACTTATCACCAGTTTTTCTTTCTCTATTGGTTTGTTCACTGTCATTTAAGCAGATGTTTCTTCAAATCTATCTTGGGAGTTAAATGGCAACTGTATAACATATATATCCAATCTTATGAAACACGCTTTATAGTAGGAATAGATGGACAAATATTGTAACACATTAAACAGAGCAGAATTGTGTTTGGGTCTGTGTGTAATATAAAAGCAGGCAATGAATAAATAACACTTCAAATAATTTGACACGGGCTAGAATTTGGCTTTGCAGGACATACTGATATACTGCTGGTGAACGATATGTTTGTGTGTACGCTGTATGTATGTATTGTAATAGAAATAAATACTTTTATACCCAGATGGATTATGTCATTAGGATAGGACAGCTGTGTTTGTGAGTAGATTATAACAAAGTACATGGAAGTATCAACAAACACAGTGATTGCATCTTGGCATATGCAAGGAAAATACTGAAGAGTGTAGAGGGAAATCTGGGAGCACCATAGCTACGTGGTGGGTCCAAGAGAAAACTATTGGAAAGAGCTGCTTCCACTTTTAAGAAGCATAAAATAGGCTGCTTTCTGCCCTCCCCTTGATTTTGAAATAAATGCTTTGTGGTGCAACAGGATTCTCTGCTATCTTTCCATGCCCTGCTGTTTTCCCATGGGATGGGGTGGGACAAAGGAAACTGTTTTGGCTTTTATCTTTTGATGAAGTGAGTGGTATTGGAATAACTCCTATCCTTCCTCTCTGATCTGAAAAAGTTGACATTAAAATTCTAGCACCACAGAAAAAATTATTTGTGGATGTTTTTGCTGTGGCTAGGAATGTAAATCCAAACCAGGACTTCTTATGGGTGAACTTTCCCATTTATTCTCATGGAAGAAGATCTAATGTAGCTTCAGGATTGCAGCCTGAAATGTTTCATTTTGTTGGAGTAATGTATCAAATTAGAAATATGAAAAATGTAATATATA
>JAEANM010011310.1:0-15337 GCA_017656035.1 Myanophis thanlyinensis | reverse complement strand
CAGGAAAAAAACATTCTGGTGTTGTTTCTAGCCTAATCTTTATTGCCCTGCTTACAGAAACTGCCCATCCAGTCACACGACCCCCCCAGCCATGCCCACCAAGCCACGCCCACAGAACCGGTAGTAAAAAAATTTGAATTCCACCACTGCCCTGTGCTATATTTGCACACACAAATACTCTCATTCAGGTAAGGACACGTGAATGGAAACTACTTTCATATAACACACTTCTAAAGAATTAGGGTATATAAATATTAGTTTAAATATAATGTAAGTCAACCATAGATGATAAGAACCTAAAACGTTATATCGAAAGTCTGGTTAACAGTCATAGTCCCAAGTATTAAGATTTCAACTTCAATTTTTTTCATCAGACTTTACTGTCCTTGTGTACTTTTTCCCCCTCTTAATCTATCACACTGCAGGAAGCCAACTCAGGAACAAACTTTACAAGATTAATAATTAAATTAATAAAATCCTCTAGACATAGAAAACATCTCTATACTTCTCTAATACCTGCAGTTAGATACTGTTATTGATGCAATAGGCAGAATTAGAGCAAACTCCAGGAGAGAGTGGAGGACAGGGAGCCTGTCGTGATATGGCCCATGACATCACGAAGAGTCGGACATGACTTAACAACTGAACAACAACAACAATACCCATTATGAAACTTTAAGCCTCTGAAATGGGAAAAAAAGAATTACATAACTGAAAATCAGTGGCTTTACTTTTGGCAATATGATGTGGAATTGCACTTGAGGGCTGGGGGTTGCATGTTTCCCATAGGCTTCCCGCAACTAGCTTAACACGTTTTAATAAATCACAATGGGTGGTATTCAATATGCTAAGCCAAAAGGCCCCCTTCCCCTCACTATCTATGGAGAAAAAAAAATAGTGTCAAGAAAAGCGAATGAGTAAATAAAAGCACTTACTGACCTCGTGTGCAATTTCCCCCTATTAAGGCATCAAGAAAGAATCCCTACATTTATGCTTATCTAACTATGTGATTGTGACGGCCACTGTGATGTAGTGATTAAGGCACTACCGTCAGCTAGAAATGGGAGACTGTGAATGTTACTCCTGTCTTGATATCCCTGATATCAAGCTAGGTGAGCGTGGCCAGTCACTCTCTCTCAACTCTAGAAGGAAGCAGTGACAAACTACCTCTAAAATCTTGCCAAGAAAAAATCTGGACTTGTGTCCAGGCAGTTTGCAGGAGTCAACAATGACTGAAAGTCACCAAAATCAACAACTAGGAATTATAAGGATTTTTCCACCTACCTCTTGAATAATTCTAAGGAAATCCACTCTTTTGAATTTCATGGTCCGGCTCCTGTCAGCTTTTTTGAAGAGATCCACAAGCTTGAGTTTTTGCTTGTGCAGAAGGTTTTGTAGTGTAATAATAGACGTTGGATATGGAGCTCGAATAAGAGGCGTAATTTTCACTGGTTCACTCTTTGGTGCGGTCTGCGGAAAGACATCCGACATTTTAAAAGGATTATACCCCACTTTGTTTTGATGAAGCAGAAATGAAAAAGACTTGGGTTAGTTCTTCAGTCAATCAAGCAGCCATCAGATGTATTGCAAAACACAAGCAGATTGGTGGACACATTACTGAAGGCAAAAAACAAACAGACAACTGGTCTGACATATGTCTGATTTTTATCTCGTACTGTGGCTTCACTGACTGCATTCGCTGGTCAAATTTATTAATCCAAGGGCTTTGGTAATAATAGAGCTAGAGCTAATTTTATAATTGTATTTGCTGCAAAGGAAATACAGAAGCAAATGAGCTCCTATAAATTTCAGGCAGACAGAACCATAATATAGTAGTCCTCACTTAATGACATCACATTGCATGTGATATATAAAATTTGATTTGATTTGATTCACTTAGCAACAATTTAAAATTATGATGCCCCCCCAAAAAACTTTATCACCAAATTCCAGAGTTCTGACAGCAGCACCCTCTTTCTTTATACTTCCATGACTGCATTTTGGGCATCTGGCAACTGACTTTTATAGCCAGTTGCAGTCACATAACAATTTACATTTTTTGCTGGTTTCGCCCAAAGGAATCAATAGACTAATTTTAATACTGCTGCATTCATTTTACCAAAAAAAAAGTAGTAAAATCAGTTTGGTCAGGTGAGTCCTTCAATTTATGACTGTCATGATTTAGAAATTCCAGGCTCCTTTAGGGTGGTTAACTACGACATTAAGTCAAGGACCACCTGTATACAAACACCAAGACTATACAAATACATTATATTATCTTTCAAGACTAGGAATGAAATGTTCCAACGACTTCTGACTCAAAAAATATTAGGAGTAAAAGGCTTTAAATCTGGAAAAGGCATACTGTACACAGGCCTTGATCTCTGGATTCTGACAGATATTCTCTGCATACATGGCTTCTTTCTTGTCTTCAATAATTCACATAGCCATGCGCCTACTGCTATAGGAAAGTTCCTTAATACAAAAATTTAGTGCCTGTGGTGCCAAGATTTATTGCTGGGCTTGGTATAAAACCTCACTGAAATGTGAGGTATAGTTTTGACTGAGTTTCTCAGACATTGTAATTATCTACTATTAGATTTTTTTGTGCTGCCCTTCCTCTGAAGAGCTTAAGACACCCTTTCCTGCCTTATCCTCAATAATATAATATAGCCCTCAGACATAGGCTGGACTGAGAAAAAAGATTGGTTGTACAGTTGGCTTATAGTCATCCTCATGAACAGCATGGAGAACAAAGACTTTTAACTGATGCTTCCCCATTATAGTCCCAAACTCGAATCCACAAATGGAGACTTCCAGATGTGGTTCAGGAACATCTTGTGTCATTTTTCTGGCTGGATGGGCTAGCTTGCAAAAACAGTTCAGAAACAACAGGCTCTGCACCATGACACCATGCTGACTTCCTACTATGCTTACCTTAACACTTTGGAGTGCAAGTAACTCGGCTTGAATTTTAGCCATCTTCTCTTCTTTTTCTTTCTTCATTTTTCTCAGGATGCTTTCTTCTTGTTGAGTGAGAGGCTTCTTCCCAGTCAACCATTGCTCCAGATTTACACAGTTCTCCAACAGATAATGCAGTTGTTTTCTCTCCTTAATCCAAGCTTTCATATTTAGCAGGTCACTCTCCTCAGTGGAGGTGATGTCCTCGGCCTCTGGAGGTGCTCTCAACTCCGGAAGTTTCTCCACTTCGCTGGGGACAGGAGGCCGAGGTGTGTGAATACTAGGAGCCACACTGTCCATACGTGGTGCAATAAAAATACGCCGTCTTGATTTAGGCTGGCCAAATCTATTTGGTTTCAATTTAAGGGAATAATAGGGACATTCATTTCTGAATTTATATTGTTTAAAGCAATGGCTTAAAAACCTATCTGGGGAAGATTCTTTAGAAGGCTCTTCATTTAAGGTGGATTTACTTTCACTTTCACTTTCACTTTCACTGAAAAGAAGGAATTTGGGTAGAGTCAAAATCATTAATACCATCATTCTTTTAAAAAAATAAAATACAATTCAAATACCTAATGGTACATCCGGCAATATTAATTTCTGTAAATATTAATTTTTGTTTTCTTGGGGACAGAAATAAAACAACATAATCAACCTAAGATTTCAACAAATATTTACAGATATGGATTTTTTCAGAAATTATAGAGATGGGATAAAATCTATCTAAGCTTTCATTTCTTAGATGAAACTGCGGCCACAATGCAAAAGGGATGTCTCTGCATATTCCTCCCAAAGACCAAATGAGAAAGAACAAAGCTTAAAGTGTGTCAAAAATATTGCATTTACAAAAATGCCCAAGTTTAATCCAAAGTGTCTCTTCAGGCAGGGCTGGGATAGAAGCCTCTGAAAGTTCCTGTTCTTGCATTGAACTTAATGGACTGTGGCTAATAGAATGCTTCCAGTCTTGATTGGCAGGGTCTAAAATCTCCCACATATGGAGGGCATCTAGCTGGAGATACTGCTGTGTAAAAAAAATTACTAGTGGACTGGACATAAAGTGGCTTTATTTATTTGTATCCCACCTTTATTATTATTCTACAAATAACTCAAGGTGGCTAATATATCCAAAACACACCTTCCTCCTCCTATTTTCCACACAACCACCACTTTGTGGGTTAGGCTAGGTTAAGAGTGACTGGCTTAGTGTCATCCAGCTGGGTATCTTGGTTAAGGAAGGACTAGAACTTACTGTCTCCCACTTTCTAGCCTAGTGCCTTAACCACTAGACTAGACCCAACTGGTTTCAAGAAATTCCCTGGCTCATGTCAAACTTACTCATTCTACCATTCAATGCCAAGAAATAGAGGCAGAACATTTTAATTCTTTGTCCCAAAAGGGGCTTTTCCAAAAGACAACTGGACTTTCTCGGTTTTGTCCTCAAAAAGTTTCTCATCCAAGAAACTTCTTCAGAACTTCCCTGAGAAGAGAAACTTTTTCAAGGATTAAAAAAAAAAAAACCAAGAAAAGTCCAGTTGCCTTTCGGACAAGCAGGACTTGCATGATTTGAGCCTCTCCCTAGCCATCCTAGCTCTTTGCTACCATCTAGCGACCGTTCTGATTTCTGCAGCCACCTCGGATACCCGACTGATTATCCCCGAGAAGACCAAAAAAAAAAAAAGAAAAAGTTTCTCCCCGTTGCCCTTTTATATTTTTCTATAAAGAGAGAGCTTTATAAACCGGGAAGGCCCCTTTGCTGCATTCTACCAACCGGAGAAAGGAAGCAAGGGAGTCGTAAAGAGATTGCGATATGCAACTGGCCCCTGAACCGTCAGTCCGGAGTTTCATGCTTTGCGAGTTCCAACTAAGCTGCTCCATTTTGACCGACATTGCGACGTTCTTAGAGCAGAAACTTCTCTGTCGGCGTCTTCGGGAAAAAAAAACAAAAAACGTCGTTTTACTAGGCTGTGGAGAAGACAGGAAAAGCCCGCCGTTCTTTACAATTCTGGAGTCGAGAGAAAAGGGGGGGGAAGGAAGGGAAAGCAGCGGGAAGGAAGAATCCTCGTTCCCTTCGCCAAGCTTTCTCTCTCTCTCTCAGCTGCGAGGACAACGGTGCCTCCCCCTTCCCTCTCTCTTAAGCGCACCACCATTAGACCTTAAGGCAAAAATGGGTTTTGGTTGGCACCAAGGCAACGAACGGGCGGGCTTGGCTTGCAGTTGATTGGCGCAGCGGGAGAAGATCGAACGTTGTGTCGCAAAGCCGCGGGGACGCCCGAGTCAATTTCGTGCCGGCCTTTCCCGCCTCGGAGCTCCAGTCCCTTCCGTCCCCCTCAACTTTTTTAGGACTGGGGCGGAGAATTAATAGCAGCACAACAGCGTTAGGGTTTTCCTAGCTGGCGTCACGAGTTGACTATTCCCTCCATTTATGACACGCGCAGCTGGATCTTGAGACGGACTAGCTATTTATGGGGTGGCTTATGTGTATATGGCGCTAATCAAGGTTTATCTAAAGATAGTTCGTGACGGGTGGCTAGCTTTCTCTATGTTGTCTTAAATCATGGTTTGCAAGCCAAAATAGTGGGGTACAATATTGTATAATTTGACCCATTGTGTGAACTTATCAACAAGATTTATCATAAATGAAGCTTTTCCTGGTTACTGCCAAACCATTAAACTAAAGGCTGAAATGATAAACACCTAAAAATCAGATACAGCATGAAGTTAGAGAGATTTAAACTAGTTTGTGGTTCAAAATGGTAGTAAATATGAAAAAAGCAGAATCCAGGAGATGGTATTTCACTGCATATTGTACAGGGGTGGGCAAACTTTTTGACTCGCGGGCCACAATGGTTTCTAAAATTTGAGAGAGGGGCCGGGCCAGAATAGGATGTGATGCAATGGCGCTAGGGTGACCAAGCGTCCTCTTTTGCCCGGACATGCCCACTTTTTACGTCCAGTCCGGGGCGTCTGGGTGGGTTTTATAAAAAGTGGAGATGTCATGTCCGGGCAAATGGGGAAAAGTGGCTCCGGCAAGACGAGCATGCGCTCCATCACGCTTAGAAATCCTGCGATGGAGTGCATGCTCGTCTTGCGGGAGCTGCTTTTCCCCATCAGCACCTGGGCGGCGGGAGAAGAGCCGCTGCCGAGCTGCATTCCCCCTCCCCCCGCCGCTTGAGAACAAGTACAAGATACTTTCGTATTTTGGAACATAATTCGTAAGTAGAGACTATTTTTTTCTTGTCCTTTTTTTTGGAAATCAAATATGGTCACCCTAAATGGCGCCATTTCATGAACCTAAAGAACTGATTTAATCCAGATTTTAATAATTTAGGAAACTAGAAAAATAAAATTTGTAAATAAAACACATAAGCTACTGCTAATGTGATCGAGTATTTTACCATCTGAGTTAATAATTTACTTCAGAGCACATAATGCTTAGCTTTTCATTGGGCTGGTTCCTGCTAGTAACTAGTTCAGTGGGCTGGATTAAAAAGCCCAACGGGCCGGATGTGGTCCACGGGCCGTAGTTTGCCCATGTCTGATATTGTACCATGTATGACTGTGTATGTGACTAATAAAATTTGAATTTGGTAGAGGACAGGAAGGCCTAGATTGAGGAACGTTGTCCATGGGGTCGCAATGGATTGGACACCACTTTGCTGCTAACAAGAAGAGACTAAAATGAGGACAAAACTAATTTGGCATTTCATTAGTCCTTCCACCTCTTCAGAAACAGTGTTGAATTGTGATGCTTTCTTCCACAAGCCACAGATTCTAACTATAATAAAAACCCTGTTTTAAATTCATTGATACGGTTTCCTATCTTTAACATGATTTGCTGTCAGAAAACCCATGAGATAGTCCTCTCATATAGAATAAGAAAAGATTTGGATGGGGGCTGTCAGAATAGCTAGATTCACACTGTCTCATTGGTTTATTGATTTTCATTGGTTTCATCACCATCTTCCAGATCCAATCTGAATGAGAAACAGCAACCAGGAATAGTAGAAGTCTCTTTCAGAGAGGTGCATTAGTAACCTGAATCTGAATCTGAATCTAAATAGTTGCTAAATTGTAAATTGTACAGAGTCCTGCATGATTGTGTTCTGATGTATTACACAAAACAAACTTCGGTATTTAAAATTTCAATGATCAAAGGAGTGAAAATGAGAAATGTAGAATGATGGAATTTAATAAATTCTTTACAGGCATATAAAAGGATCATTTATATTTATAGTTAATAAAGTGGGATAGGAGAAAAAAGCAGTTTAAAAAGTGAGAAAGGGATTATAGAGAGCTAATAATTAAGATTTAATTTGTCATGGTTTTCCCACAGCCAGGTATGATAAATGTTCAATTTGTGGTCTTGGGGCTGTACCTGAAAGAGAAATGAACATGCTTTTACTTCATCAGTACATCAGTGATCTAATGCCATTTTGCACATTTTATTGTAATTTCATATCTATTTGCTGAAGTGTAAATTTCCCCTCTATCATAGAGCAAAAGTTAGCACAAGACCTCTCAGATACATATGAGAAAAGTATGGAGGGTCCTGTTTTATTTCTTAGCTTGTGATATTAAAAATACTTTGCAGAGCTAATGATTGTTGTTTTTTAAGACACAAGAAGGACAAACTGAAAAAAGGATATTCAAGTCTTATAATAGTTTAAAAAATTCTATCTAGAAGAGCAAAACATTGTTGTTTTCTGCAGTTTTAATTCATATGAACCATGTATGTTGCTCTAATTATAACTTGTATTATTTCTAGGTTACAGATTGCTGTAATTAATATTAGTAATATTAATGTTATAATATTAACATTGTTGAAATTAATGTTAGGCTTTCAATGATTTTCATTAAATTAAGAACACACAAGCATCTATTACCTCTTTCCATTCATTCACACAGAAAATTCTGTAAGAATCATTTCCATATTTTCCAATCCCATGTAATTCAATTGGATATTTCCACTGCTTAACCAAATATTCATCTAAGGAACGAAATATAAAATTATAATAAAAAGTTGGACTAAATTCTATTAGTTTTAAGTTTATGAAAAATAACTTATAAGGCTTTAAGAGTAATTGCTCATTTATAAAAATGCAAACTACAAGAAATCAAAACCTTGATAAATTAAAGTTATGAGCTTGTTCTACTATCAGTAGCTAAATAAAAATAGAATGGTCATAAATGACATAGATGGTACTTTACTTCTGTATTCAAATAATTTATTAGTAAATCCAAAAAGGATGTATTACTAAAATATTCCAATGGCAACTCTCCAAATTGTTAAGAATGGCAAAAGAATCAATTTTAAAAGTACCAATATAGAAATTGAACAAAAAACATGAACAAGTTCATGAATAGAGATCACAGAGATTGTGTATACATATTATTTTGATCAGAACTTACAAGAAGTACTAAATGGTAATGACAAATGGAACCAATTTCCACTTCATGTTTCAATCATGAATTACTAAGAGGTCTTTGACAAACTATCATTCCTCAGTTTTGGTCTTCCAACCACAATAAGAAATAAAAATACTGATATATTATAGAACTGTATCAAGGTTTTAAGAAATAATATACATGAAACATATGAAATATTATAGATATTACCTGAAAATTTTACAATGGTCTTTGCTCTCAGTTCATATAGGCCAAGAGGTTTAAGCAACTCTGATATTTCTTTCCAGCTGGCAGTTCTTGCTACTTTTGGTGAAGGATATTTCTTTAAAAATTCCCATAGCACAGGGATAGCCATCTTTCCTAGGCAAAATTAAGAAACTCTGAACAACATCATTTGCACTGAATTTTCAAAGTTGGTTGCAATTTCTCACAAGACAGATTTTTCTGTATAAAAGTAACTTGGCACAAACCTATTGGCAGTTTTTAGCCATACCGATATCTTACAACTTATATACAGGATTCACAGTTTCCTACATGCAAGTAATTTCAGTGACAGAAAATCAGTGTTGTGTGAAGCAGCCCTATGGTTTTTATTGTCAATATGATCATAACTTCATCAGCTGATTTTTAAACTGTATGCATGTATGCATACAGTCTGTGTGTATGAATGTATATGATCTAATCAAACTTGCATGATACACTGAGCAAATGTCATTATTCAATCTCTACCATTTCAGTAGCATTAATACACTTAGCATAATTTAAATTCAACATTGTCCTCTTTCTGGTTTTCCTTACCAGCTGGATGACAGCCATTTTCTTAGGGAGAAAATTCACGTTCGCTAGCAATACATCAAAACATAATTTGGATATAGCCACTTACATAGCACTTTATAGCCTGATTAGCACTCCCTAGGAAATTTATGTTTTAGCTTGTCTGCAAAATAAATTGCACATGTCCCAACAGCACTGGATTGAACCACAGGAAAGCAATTCCATGCATGGGAATTCAAGAATTGGCCATGATTGGTCTCTTATTTACCTGAAGTTTTGTTCAGAAATATAGTTGCAATTAGAAGTTTCCATGGATCATGAAACAGTGTTTCCTGAACCAGATTAAAAGGAGAACGAGGCGGAGTCCATTTCCTAAAAGCTTTCCTTCTTGGTGGACTTGGAGCTAAGCATGCATACAAAAAAAATTGTTTAGAATTACTTTTTTTATAGAGACAAAGGCAGTTTGGGTTGCTTTTTCAAGTTCTAAAGAGAGATCAGAGGCATCAAAATCTATTTTTTCTTCTGACAGCATTTAGGTGCTTCTGTTAGACTAGCAATATATGAAGCAAAATATGCTGACAGTATTATAAACTTCCCTTTTCTTTTGTAAAGGCTGTAATTATTAAGAACTATAGTTGTTAAGTTTTTCTTAATGAGAACAAGCTATTTTCCACAAAGCATTTTCATATAAAAATATTTTTACCTTCTTTGATTAATTTTCTGGAAAAATATGGACTGGTTTTCCGCCTTTCCACTTGGTTTCTTTGAGTACGGCTCTCTAATTGTAGAAAAGCGAAATGAAAAACAAAAGCAATAAATAAGGTAAATTTTTATTATGCTCTTTGTGGACAGAAGATACACACAGAACAATAATCCCTTCTTTCTGCAATACAGATAGTCCTCGACTAATGACAATTGAGTCCAAAATTTCTGTTAAATGAGACATTTGTTAAGTGAGTTTTGCCCCATTTTACTACCTTTCTTGTCACAGATGTTAAGTGAATCACTGCAACTTGTAAGTTAGTAACTTGGTTATTAAATGAATCTGGCCTCCTGTCATGCACCCGTCAAGAGTCTGAATCTGCGGGGAAAGATGAGCTGGAACAAGAGCCAACAGAGATCAAGAGGGTAGTTCCATTGGCCTTGGAGGAAACTGGGGAAGGGTAGAGTCAGTCTGGCCAAGAGTTTTCTGAATAAGTAAGGCCTGCAGACAGGGAGGAGGAGGAGGAGAGACAGAGCTCAGGAGAAGAGCAAGGACTACCCCCTCCTGATCCTACAAGGAGAGGAAAAGAAAAGATGTGATCAACACAGATTGAGCCTGAGGGAGGAGAGTGCCCCGCTCCCTTTCACAAGGCGCACCTGGAGACTGAGATGTAAGGAGGTGCCAGTGGGAGGGGCATTTGTCAGGAACAAGCATGGAATCTGTGGAGCCTCATGTGCACTTGCCAACTCCTGGAGACTGCTGAACTCTGTCTTGTGGGGCTTGCCTGGTTTGCTGAACTTATTGCTCTGGTTACTGCTTGGTAACCTGGCTTATTGGACTGCTGGCCCTGGTTACTGTTTGGCTAACCTTGCTTACTGAACTACTCACAACCAGAGGCTTCTGAAGGTGCGTGAGAGCTTTGCTCCAGGACTGGTAGTGAATCTGGGAAAGTTTGGGGCACAATTGGAGCAATAAGGGGAAGTTAGACCTGTTCTGTGGCTGTGTTGCTTTTGTGCCATGCTCCGGGTCATCACACCTCCCCATTTACTTTGCTTGTCAAAAGATTTGCAGGCAAAGGTGATCACATGACCTTGAGACATAGCAAGTCATAAATATGAACCAATTGCCGAGCATCTTAAGTTTGATGACATGATCATGAGGATGCTGCAAAGGTCATAAATGTGAAAAACGGTCATAAGTAACTTTTTTCAGCAGATATATTCATGAACTGGACTGGACATAGTAACAAGGTCAGCCAATGGAGCTGATTGGTGACTCAGACATATAGGAGCCTGGATGGGGCTTAGCTCTACGGCTCTGAGACTTGAAACTGAAATTCCTCTTCTCTGCTTCTTTTTGCTACCACATTGGAAAACCCTGCTTTTGGTATTGTACACTTACTTCGTGTTATATATAAAGAGAAGTTATTTGTGTGTGCTTCTGAATGTGATTGCTGCTGCAAACTCTGCATAAACACATACCTTTGGCTGATGCAAAAGGTTTCTCTTGGCACATCTGGGAAACAGTAACATCCGTAGTGGAAGCCCTCTGTTCACTTGTGCTCTCTGAAGCCATCCAGTTTCTTTGCGTTTCTGCTACTGAAAGGTTTTTATTAGCAGCTGCAGTGATTCTGCTGCAAGAACCCTCCGTACATTTTAAAATTTCCGTGCTTGTTTGATGTTCTAAGAAAGGTTCAATCTGTTTATCATTCTGTTCTGTTTTTGGTTCAAACAACAGTTGATCTTTAAAACATATTTTTCTTTTCCTTGAACTTCTTCGGCATACTTTGTTTTCACTGGAATCACTATTAAGTACACACATTTTGTTCTTACATATGGCACGTTTACTGCTTTGTGCCTGTTTTTTACACACTGATAGACTCTGTGTTTTGTTTTGGCCATCAGTGATATTCCTTTCAGAAGACTTTTTAGATTTTCTAACTTGAATCTTCCTTCGAATAGTACCATTTTCATCGTTTTTGAAAAAACAGTCCTTAGAAGCATCTCTGGTATTGGGCCCATCCTGCAAACAGGTAGCAGGAATTTCTGGTTCTCTAGTATTGGATCGAAGTTCCAAGTTACTTTCTAGAGAGGATTTACAATCTCCTTCATTGTTTCCTAATCCAGGGAGTGAAACTGGACTCTTAGAAATGCAACTCTCAATTTCCGTGCCTGCATTTCTGGTAGATCTTTTGGTTCTTAACCGTGTATTCCTCTGAACAGCCATAGTAAAACCAAAATCCTGTGTTGTAAAAATGATGTCTTTGTCCTCTAAAGTAATTCAAAAGAGCACGTTTTGATTTGAACTTGAGTCCTTGAGCACTGAGAGAAAAACAGTTTGATCAATAAATTAAGTTCATAACCATTGGGGGGAGAAAACATGTAAACAAAAACAATCTAAGTAATCTAAGTGTCATTGCATTTGCCATCTTTTATCTTATCTTGTATTGATTTTATTGCAATTTCTTTGATTGTTTTGAGAGTTGGTGAGTCAGGAGGTATACAAATTTAATAAATTATTAATAATCAGTCATTATGGAAGAATAATATAAACAATAAACTACGATTTTGGAAAGAAAAATTGAAACAGTAATGCTAGAACAATTTATAAACACATTTGCCAAATAGTAGAAATACCAGGGAAGTAGCCTTGAGAACCACAATTAAAAGATAAATTGTGTAATGTATAATTATAGATTTTATAATTATAATTATTTATAATACTACTGCATTGTATTATAAAGATCTCTTGCTTGAGCAGGGGTTGGACTAGAACAAAAGTCTCCAACCTTGGCAACTTTAAGACTTGTGGACTTCAACTCCCAGAATTCCTCAGCTTTGCTGGCCAACGTTGGAGACCTCTGGACTAGAAGATTTTCAAGGTCTCTTCCAATTCTGATGATATACAGAGTTTATGAAATAGACTGGCCTTCACCAGATGAACACAATAGGGTATAGAAGTATTAAGCATATTTTGTAAACGATCATAGGAAATGGTGTATTTGAGAATATTATATTTTTGAGTATATTATGAGCACAGAGTGGAACATCTTAATACAAGATTAACACTTTTTAGCAGCATTAGATTTTTTACATATAAAGTACATAGTTTTTGGCAAAAAGTATTTTGTCACTGAATGCTTTCCCTATACTGCAACAGGCTGTATCAGAAGTAGAAATGCAAGAGAGGCAACTGGCATAACCTGACAGAGCAAACAATATATTTTCCTACAATTCTACCAGTTTGTCTTTGCTGTATTGTATTCTCCCATTCTTCTGGAAGTGTTTGATGCTAGACCCGATATTCTAAAGATATTACTCCTTACTACCCATTACACATCACTGGACTATCAGTATTGGCTTCAGGGCTTCTTTCCTGGGGCCAAAGCTTTCTTCTAGTACCATTATAAGTAATTCTTTCTCTTTGCTTGTATCTTTGGTCATGTATCACTTATATCTCTGTCAATAAATATAACAGGATCAAGCCATTCTTTTGTACGAAATCTTTTTAAAAATCATTATAATTTAAAATGATGTGGTTTTTTTGCATTTCTTTCAACTGTCCTCCTCTATCTTTTTTCCATTCCAAGTGAAAGCACTCACTGATGTAAGGTAAGCTCCCACATTGTCACTTATACACATTTTTAGTTCCAAACATTTGTCAGTGTTTGGGTTTTGGTACGGGAATCATAGAAAATTAATACAAGCTCTAGTAAGAAATTCTGATCTGGTTTTATTATCTCACTGTGACAGTGTTTCCAGTCCTGGATGCCTCCATGATGGGTGGACTTCAGCTCCTCAAATTCCTCTGCCAATGAAACCATTGCTGAAAATTCTAGGACTTGAAATTCAGATACGGAAGTTGCCAAGGTGAAGAAACACTGTTCTAAGAAATTCAAGTTCTTATTATAAGATATCTCCTATCATTTTAACAATCCTACTAAGGTTGTACTGAGAGCAAATTACTAGCTTAAAGTTGCACCCTGAGTTTCATGGCCAAGCAGACATCTGAATTTTTACCTTCTACTCCTATACAACATTTTAACTATCTTACTGACTTTCTACCTAGAAAGTGATTCCTAGACATTTTGAGTTTTGGTCAGATCCATCTAATACAGTAATGCAATTTCTACTTTCCTAAGGCAAGCACCTTTGCTTTTATCTTCTAGCAACTTGCATCTTCAAACACAGAAATGCAGCTCAATTCTTTGCATTTCTGCTGGCAGAAAAAAACTGTTTTGTTGAATGGGACTTACACAAAAATAATTGCTAATTTCACATTTGCTGCCCGCCTTACCAGAGCGCTTTTCCCACGCTGCAACTGCCGTTTTCTTCTCACCCTTCTGGAAATCGAGAGAGATACTTTGCAGAACGAACAGGCAGTCTTTTCTAGGTGCTGCCTGTTATCAATGTAAGACTGAGCAACGCAGACCAGCATGTAATCTATTAAATAAGAGTTTTTAATCCCAGAAGGAACCTGAGAAAACGGAAACCACCATCCTACCATGCATGGTGGGAAACTTAACACGCATCTTTGTCAAACTCAATCAACAGAACACAAAACTCCACTTCTACTATGACATCACTGACACCAAATCAATAGAATAAGCCAATTGGTACAATCTAATGGTTATAATAATATTCTCCCTCTCTCCTCGGTTTCCGCCAGTGGAAAAAATCCTTACCTGATCTCATAGAACTCCTTCTCTTTCTATTCAAACACCACGACCGACCTCCCGCAGAAGGCGCCAATTCTTGTTATATACACATAATCTTCACTAAACGCATGCGCACTTTAAACACCTACAAGCTGGTCCCGGAAAATAGAAGAGTCTAATGATCTGTACCCAAGAGGGGGATAGATGCGGGGGAGGGGGGGAATCACACACCATTGCTTCGATTGGCCACGCCCCCCATAACGCATGCGTACATTTGATATCGTCTCCGTCTCTTTTCGCGGCACTAACTTTCCCCCTCTCTCTTGTCAATTGGAAACAGTAACCTGCAAAGGCTCCGCAAAGCACTGAAGACCTGCGCGGCCGACGTAGCGGGTGGCTGATCGCGCTTGCGCACGGGGCATTTCTAAGACCTTCGCGGGCGTTTAAAGAGGAGTGCGCATGCGTGTTGCCTTGGGAGGCCGGCTGGCGTCCTGCGTCAATAATTACAAACAAACAAACCCAAAAAGAAAAGAAAAGCCCCAAAGAGGAGCGAGTTGAGTGCTGGCGAGGGCGATGCACCTGAAGGGGACGACATGCGAGCTGCGTTGACTTGGAGGGATAAGGTCGAGCAGTGGTAAGAGGCGGTCGTCTCTCCGAAACGGGGCTGGGGAAGCAAGTTGCATTTAGCAGGAGGAGGACTCTTGAGAAGGAACCGCTACTACCGTGTGTTCTTTTCATCTGCTTTGACTTATTTGAAATAATTCCAATATTAATGCATTTATTAAATTTACATGACATATAAGTTAATGAAATATATATATATATGTGTGTGT